>SKCR01019102.1:0-44102 GCA_019454045.1 Zanthoxylum bungeanum | reverse complement strand
GAGAGATAATGTTTCTAGTCAAACTAGATACATTGTAACAGTTTCCTAATTTAAGTACATACCCAAAGGGTAGTTCCTAAACTTAGGTTTCTACGGTTAAAACAGAGACTCTTGTCCCATTTCCGACTCGCAGGTAAATCTCAATTGAAGCCAGTCTCCTACTAATCAGCAGATTCCGTACATCAGTACATATATTTATGTACCACGTCTAGTATCAAAAATCTAATTTTGAAACTAATAGTGAACATGTTTATGACAAACATACTTGAGGCCGGAGCCTTGCCCTGCCTTCACTTCCTTCATGTCTGCCTTGTCCATACGGCAATCACGCATCCAGTGACCCCGTTTTCCATAGTTTAGGCAGACATCTTGGGATATGTCATTTTGTCTTCCCAGAAGATTGTGATGATTTTGCCTTTGCCCATTTTAGAAGCTCTGGCTCTGCCTCCTTGAGCATAACCATCAACTCTCTAAGAGTTTACTCATGGTTTATAATGAACCTGCCCCAGGTTTCGGGTAGAGACTATAAGATCAAATCTTTGGTAGTCTCGGCAACGTAGGTAATGCCCAACTAACCTAGCTGATCGATGTCAGCAATCATTTGTGACACCTAGTGCTCGACATATGTACTCTCTGACATACATGAGTGAAAGAGCTTCTTTTACAATTTGTACTTCTAAGATCTAAGAATAGATCTATGAAGATCTTTAATTTCATCATCATGGTATAATGATCTAATCCTTAGTTTTGACGATGAAATTAAAGTGTCATTGCATCAAGCATAAAAGATTGAGCACTAAAGTTATCATCACCATGAGTCTTCCAAAACTCATGCTCCACTATTTGCTCAACTCCTGATAATTACAATAACGTAACACCTTTGACATCTGAGCGTCAGATGCAGTAATATCATGGGAGTCTACCACCTAGACGTAGTGGGAGGGTTGTGCGACAACCAGATAGCTATCTAGGGTTTGGAGAGGCAAGAGTTGTCACCTCTAATAATGATGTAGATGATCTATTGAGCTATCGTAGTGCAATGGATGATCCGGATAAAAGGGAATGGCTCAAAGCTATGAATCTCGAGATGAAGTCCATGTACCCCAAATCAGTCTGTGATCTTGGAGGCCAACTTGATGGGATAAAACCTATTGGTTGTAAGTGGACCTAAAAGAAGAAGAGATGAATAGATTGAAAGGTATAAACCTTTAAAGTTAGGTTAGTGGCCAAAGTTTATACCTTGTAAGAGGAAGTCAACTATGAGGAGATTTTCTCGTCAGTAGACATGCACAAATCTATTCGCACTGTTCTATCCATTACCACATATTATGAATATGAGAAATGACAAATGGGCATTAAGATAAAATTCTTGAATGCTAGTCTTGATAAGAGTATCTATACGGTGCAACCAGACAAATTCATTGTCTAAGGTCAAGAGCAAAAAGGTTTGCAAGCTGTAAATTTCTATTTATGGACTGAAGCAAGCATATTGATCATGGAAAATAAGATTTAATACGATGATCAAGTCTTATGATTTTGAGCAAAACGCCATTGAGCCTTGTATATACAAGAGTGTCATTTGCGGAAATATGGTTTTTATCATATTATATGCCGATGATACTTTACTCATTGAGAATGATGTAAAAGTATTATCATAAGTAAAATCTTGACTAGCTAACCAATTCCAATTGAAAGATTTAGGAAAAGTGAGTTGTGTACTTGGGATCCAAATTATTCAGGATCACAAGAGATTACTGTTAGCCGTGTCTCAAGCATCTTATATCAACAAGATTGTTGTTCGATTTTGGGTGCTGAATTCCAATAAAGGTACTTTACCTCTTCAAGATGGAATTCACTTGTAGAATGAATAGTTTCCTAAGACACCTCAAGCAGTTGAGGAGATGAGACATATCCCACATGCCTCTACTGTTGGAAGTCTCATGTATGCGATGCACGAGACTGGACATCTGTTATGTAGTGGGAGAAGTCAGTAGTTTTCAGCCTAACACAAGATTAGATCAGTGGGTGACTGTAAAGCATATTCTCAAGAGAATGAGAGACTATATGCTTATATATTCTGAAGATGATATGATCCTTAGAGGATATACAGATTCTGATTTTCAGATGGATGTAGATTATGAGAAATCAACATCCGGATTAGTATTCACCCTAGTTGGTGGAGCCATAGTATAGATGAGTATTATACAATATAGTATTGTGAACTCCACTATGGAGACTGAGCATGTAGCGGCTTGTGAAGCAGCTAAGAAAGTAGTATGGCTCCATAAATTCTTAGGAGATCTGGATGTTGTTCCAGATATGGATATACCACTCACACTTTATTATGATAATAGTGATGCAATGGCAAAATTCCAAAGAACCAAGAGGCCACAATAGAGGGAAGCATATAGAGAGGAAATATCATCTCTTTAAGGAGATGTTGCAGATAGCGTTCTGTAGAAAATTTGGCTGATTTGTTTACAAAGACCTTGATGGCTAGAGTGTTTAAAGGTCACCTAGAGGGTCTAGGATTATGCGACATATCTCATTTTCTCTAGTGTAAGTACGAGATTGTTGGGATATATGCCCAAAAGCATATTGTAATATGTAAACGAGATTTTATTTTAAGTAATCAACAATGCAATTATTCATTTATTAAAATATTGATTTTAAAGTTGCATATTATAAATTATCATGTATGTCATTGGATACTAAATGTACTTTCAGATTAGTGTACAAGTGTTATATTCAAGAGGAATTAAATATGAAATTAGTGATCCTAAATAGTCCATAGAGAGCAAACAAAGATGGTCACCTTATTTGTGGTTTATCTACAGCTGCGGTCCATTCCATATTGTATGACGACTTTGATCCGGGTTCGTTCATATAAGACTAGACCAAGACAGAAATGAATTTCTTTTTATATTCGTTAAACAAAGAAACTTGTATCAGTCTAATAATAATTTAATATAGGATTTGATTTTTAAATTAAATTTGATTTAATTCAAAATCAAATATGTAATTTATATCATGATATAAGTTACATGTTAAATTTTAATTTCAAATTAAATGATATTTGATATTATATTTAATTTTGAAATTAATAATTTTATTGTGATAAAAATGCCTTGGCCAATATTTATATGTATGATTAGGATTATGGTTAATTTTTGTAAATGTATATTTAATTAACCTAAACCTTAGATATAAATAGGAAGCTTTTCTCTTTACAAACTAACCCTAACCACTTATCTCATCTTTCAATGAGATTGAAAAGAGAGAAAGCATAAGAGAAAAATTTCTCAAGAAAATTTTCATCAAGTGAGTTGATCCGAGCCCACCCTAACGGATTTCTGGTGGTGAGTTATAACACGGAAGATCGAGTGGTTGACCCGACACTGATTCCTTATGCACGCTTACGGCAAAATCCAAATATCGTTAATGTCATCCTATATGCGAAAGTGATATGCGTGGCTTTTTCATATGTTATATATATTTATTTGATGTTACTTTGATGATTAAATAATGAATATGACTTGAGTGAGCAGCTTACGCATGGGAGATGAACAGACGCAAGGCTGGTACATTTGTGAGCAAAGGGCGTGGCTCTTCAAAATGAAATCAAATTGCACAGGCAGCCTTTGAGCGTTACAAGCGTATGATTAAAGATTAAAGTTTGATCATGATATGGCTATGTGCGTGACTGGTCCGGGCTCCATGGCTGTGCGCATGACTGGTTATGGGTTCAAGGCTTGAACATTCGGCAGTGAATAAATATGGAGCTGTTCGGATATGAATTTTTAAAAGAAAAATTCTGGATTAAGATGATGAGAGCAGAAAAATTTTCAAGGTCGATCCCGGATGCCCTCAGCCGCTTCCTCTGCGCGAGAGAAAATGTTCCTTACACTCTCCACTCAAGGGTTCGAACAACCAATGAACATGCCTTTTTTTTATACCTCAAGGGTACGTGCCAACGAGTGATGGGTATCATTACACATCGATCTATTGTCTTGAGTGAAAGTAATTTCTCGATACGCAACGCCAACGAGGTTAAAAAAGGTATGCAAAGAATGAGGACATGGCTAACCTCAATCTCACCATAGATATACAATACATTTTCTCGAGGCCGATTCTCTATCCCTAGTGGAGTCACCGTATGTAAGAGCGAAGTAGGATTTCCGCTATTCCTATGACATCGACGACCATGACAATGTTGAGTTTGCAGCTCATAGAGAGTATAATTAGTCCACGAAGGTCTAATCGGAGAATAAAAGAGTCGCCACCTAGTATACGACACTGGGAATGATTTGAGGTTATACTACACCCCTCGCAAGGTCGACCTTAAACCCGTTTGGTTCGGAATCATCCATTACTGATGTCAGTACAATATCAAGGTTTGAAAAGAGATATCTTCATTCATTATAATGCAATATCATACGAAGTAATTTAAAACTCTCAAATTCACAAACACAACTTGAAAGCAAATCATAATATTCATAAAGCAATATTATAACAATAAATAGTAATAAAAGAAACGACGAAATTAACTGTGGTTTGCCGGACATGGGAATGGTCGACCTGATGTGTCCTTTTAGATGTATGTCCAGGTGGACTTATTGGAAGTCTGGTCGAATGTGCAGTGTATTCCAGAGTCACAGAAATATATACAATGTTAACAAAAAGATAAAGAATAGAAAGGAAAGCATGCCAGCAGAATGAATAACAAATAAATAGTCCAAATTATGTAAAATAATAGTAAAAGACATGTGCAAGAACAAACAAAATCGACAATCGATCTTTCTTTGGTACATGGAGTTGTAACCCTAGTACAGACTGCACTACCATATATTCGGATTCGGCTACAAAAATTATGTATGAGTTTTCATCCTATATACCACAGGAAAGTATGCTGCTAGATGTAGCCTATGTACGGCCGGAGTTAATTTACGACTAGTGTATGTCCGACTGGATGTGGAGGTGTATCCGCTTGGAGATACTGTATCAAAACAGTGAATGTGAAATTAAGTGATAAGGCCTCTCAAGGTCTTACTTTAGGTGTATCTCGGCTCCGAGAATATGTTTGACAATTTTAATTGATTTTGGATTTATCTATCAGAGATAGATTCAAAAGGTATGGGTCTTTGCTTTGATGTTGGGTGAGTATGTTTCACTATTTTATTTTATTATTATTTTTTTTACAGAGGATTCGTTAGGAGCTTCAAAATTCGAATATAGAAAAAAAAGTCTTTTGTTTATGTGAAGGACCTCCTTTTATAGTGATGGGTTCTCAGTGTAGGAAGGAAACAATCTCTTTTAAAAGGGAAATTGATATTATGAAAAGTGGTAATAAGGAAAAAGATAATCAGGGAAAATGTTTAAGATGCAAAGAATCTATTTATATGGAAATTGGCTTAAGAAGGAAAGAGATTGAGTCCTTCTACAAAACTTGAAATGCGACACATGTCCGGTCGAATGTGTAGGTGTATCTGGCAGGAGGTGATGGTTATGTCTGACCGGACATAGGGTTTATATTCGGACAGGGGTTTATGGTTTCTCTTCAGTATTGGATATTACAACCTTCCTTAAATTTTATACAATGCCCGTACATGAGACTCATCATCGAGTTATGAAAAAATATATTGCCTACAATCGCCACACTTTGGTAGATTTGTGCAGTGTGTGACAGTGACATGCCTATCAAAGTCAAGCATGCATTTTCACTTCTCTAGTTTGTCTGGCGTTATTGGACTGACCTGTTTTTATCACATAGGGCATCAAGCCTTCCGATGCCTTATATGGTGTTGAGATACTCAAATCTCGCCACGCTTCATTTCTAGATCCCGTAGTTTATAGACCCTCACACTACTTATTCTTTCATCAATGTTGAGATGCTCCGATCTTGCCAGGCTTCATTTCCAACTCCCGTTGTTGATAGACCTGCATGCAGCTAATACTTCGATCAGTGTTGAGATGCTCTGATCCGCTAGGCTTTATTCCCAGCTTTCGTGTTGATAGATAGACCCCCAGGCCGTTGATGATTCGATCATTGTTAAGATGCTCAATCTTATCAGACTCATTCCTAGCTCCTATAGTTAAGGGATCCTCGAGTCCTCCAAAGTTTCGATCGGTGTTGAGATATTTCGTTCTCGTTAGGCTTCATTCCCAGCTCTTGTAGTTGATAAACCCGCAAGCCACTGATACCTTGATCGGTGTTGAGATATTTCTATATGGCCATGCTTCATTCCCAACTCCAATAAGTAATGGACCCTCAAGTCTTCGGGCTTCGTTCCCGGTTGATATGGTTGATTGACCCGTAGGCCTCTGATATTGTCCAGTCTCTATCCTCATTTTGAGATTGTGTCTCATGTTGGCTTGTCTAAAGTGATTTATCATTTTCTCGGCATAAGTACCTATTTTTTTACCCATATTATCTTCTTTTCAGGGCGATGTTCACCCCCAGTATTCTGATTTACCAAAGTTTTCCACTTATATACGACCGAGGACATCATATATCCGAGCAGTGGTGTCGAGAGTATAAAATCCCAAGTTCTCTTCTCATTCGTTACCGATACATATGTTTGCCAAAAAGATCTATGTTTTCAAAACCTCGAAAAATCTTTCATCTCCATTATTGTTAATGGCTTTCTTAGGTCTTCTAGCTCCAGACTACGGTCCCGCGGACCCTCATCTCCCTTTTATCTCAGGTTTGGAATGAATCTCAGGCTGACAACGCCCGTTCGGCCATAAGTTTGGGGACGACGTGTCCACGCTACTTTCTTTAGAGGATCATGCTTGTTCTTATGTGGAACTAGTGAGTTCCTTATTTATCGTTTCTTCTTTATCATTTCATATTTTCTTAGTTTTGAATCATCAATTTATATCCGGCCGGAGGTTCAGCATATCTGAGCCTAGTTTTAAATATACGACCAGTGGTAAATGTATATCCGCTTGGACATATATGTATATCTGTTAGGGCCTAAAACATATCCAGCTGGACTTTTAGACCCCTATTTTCATATATAACCTAGTCTATGTGTAATCTAGGTGTTAGAAAATTTTTCAGTTTACCAAAACTCGATATCTTGTGCCTGAAATACATATCTGGTTGATTGTTCCTTACATATCCGTTCATACACGTTTCATATCCGACTGCTCCCATGGAATTAGAGATCTATATCTGACCAATCTCATGTGTGTCATGCCCAGTCCATGGGTTATGTACTACTACTGTTGTGATATTTTCTGCCCCTTCGCTAATCTGATGTTTGTTTGTTTTTTTAGGCTAGCGGTAACCCCACTAGTGTTCACAAATGGTACGTGAAACTCCTTCCCTAGGTCTAGGCTCGCATAAATATCACAGGATTCACACCTTTAATCTGTTGTATTTAGCTCACTCATTGAAACACAATAAATGAGCATTGCAAGCTCTTGTGGAGAGGTGGATTGATTCCACCAACACATTTCACCTACCGGTGGGTGAAATAACTATCACTCAAGGATATTTAACTTACATGATTAACATCCCTTGTCAGGGCCAGCTCTTGGAGTTTGACTGCAGTCTTTTCTTGCCCACAGTTTAGTCAGAGCACAATCATCACTTGTTGGGGTTCCTCCCGAGAGTTCGCTCTGGAGTTATTGTTTACATGGAACTACAGTCCTACTAGGAATGGAGAACTCCCCAAGGTACATAGGAAGTTGACCAGTTGGTATGGTCGTTTCAACTATACATGTTCGGGTACATACTGTTTACTATCATTATGAGCTCAGTGGACGTATGCCTTCTTTCTCCTCTCCGTAACTTAGATACAGTGCGAGAGTTTGATTGAGATTCCCCAGTATTGACAGCCATTTACCGGGGATTAGATCGTGTCTGTCGGCGCAACTTGTATATCGAGGGTTATGGCTTCCTGGTTAAAGAGTGCAAACTCTGCTCTATTTCTTTTTCCATTTCTGCTGTAACGATAACTTACTGACATCAAGCTTTTTTTGTTGTCACGGGCTTGGGTTTATGAGTTTTGCATCATTGCAAGACCTTTCCCAATCTCTAGGGATGAGGTTGTGTTTCCTAATCTGACTCGGTGGAATGCTTCTATTGTGGGTGCATTCGAGTCTCACGATATTGGAGTACATCGAGGCCGACTAAATGGGCTTACATGAGATATGGTATGTCTTCTTAATTTTTTCGTTTTGTTTTTCGTTTATGGTTTAGTCAAACTAACTATTTTTTTATGTTCTTTGTAGATTGACTTGGCTTGTTAAGGGACCTCTATTAATGCTCTGCATGTCTATGTTCATCCTTCTTTTAAGAAGAACTGGCTTTGCTTGTTCTTCCAGGGTACTGACCAGAGATTGTGTACCTTGGGGAGTGTGTATTCTCGTGGCACTTTGCCCCCAGGCCCATCGAATTATGTCTTCTCCTCCTTCCACCATATTTTTATAGGAGGAAAAGATGCCAGCTACCCTTGCCGATTTTCCTATTGAAGATTTTCTAGTGTACGAGAGTTATTGGTAGTAGGCGCGATCTACCCTTCTCGGGTCCATACCTTTAACAAGGCCACATCGCCATTCAGGTATGCACTGCTACTTTGTCTTTCTTGTTATTTCCATGGATCTTTACATTAGTTACTGACATGATTCATTTTATGCAGGTTCGGGGATGTCGTGGATCATCCTGTGCTTGTCAGCCCTTCGATGTTGAGGAAGAGGAGGAGGAGTTACGAGCAACGGATAGTCTGAGTACCTCTACGTCTCGACGTGCTTGGGCACGAGCCTCGAGATCCTCGAGGTAAGGACCTCCTCTTGTTGTCGCGACCTCTACTTCTGCACCAGTCTTTCCCCGTGTGTCGTTCTTGGCTTAGCAAGTTTTCTACCAGATCTGACTTACACGGTCCGAGGTGATGTGAGTATGACGGAGGCTCATACCTTATCTCTCGAGGGAATACAATATTTACCAGTCACTCATGTTGGCACCACACATAAGTATCTTTATTTCTCATTTCCCATTTTCTTTTTATTCTCATGTATTTGTAGGTTCCTGACAGCTTCACGGATCGTTGCTATCGGCTGAAGTTGGTAGCAAAGTCGGGGCTGAACGCACAGATCTATTTTGACCAGGTACCTGTAAAATAGAGTTAGCATTGTTGAGTTTCAATCAAGTCCCAAGGATCATAAATCATGCATAAACGAGTTGAATACATATCAAAGGAGGTGCGGAATAACTCACATTGATCGGTAGAGATGCAACGAAGATGGACCACGAACTGCTCTCCCTTACTCGGCAATGAGCTGCGTGTGGTAGGGGCTGCACGGTGGTGACTGGTTCGGCTTCTCCAAGGTTCGGCCATTGATGGACACCATTGAAGCTCCAAGCTTCAAGCTTCCAAGCTCACGAACTCACTTCCCTATCACCTTAGGATGCCTCCAAGAGTGTGCTAGCACATAGATCTTGTAACAAGATCATTGCTTCTCCAATTTCTTTCGGTCAAACCAGAGAAAGAGATGAAGAAATCGGTCCAAGACCGAGAGAGAAGATGAAGAAGTTTTTGGCTCCAAAATGAGCAAACGTGTACAGAGGAGAGAGAGGAGGGAAAAGAAAAAGTAATAGGTTTTATTGATTTATTTTCCAAAAATATAAAACATATACCAAAATCTTTTTCCAAAAGCAAAGCATTAAATGCTTGTCAATCAACACAAATCAACTCACATCAATCACTCAAATGTCACATCACTCAAAGTGACATGTGATTTGACGCTTGATGTGATTTGCGATTTGACGATTGATTTGACTTGCGTGCCGCACTCGAATTCGAAATGCGAATGCGCTCGCAAACAATCCCGGGCTCGGGTTCGCTAATTCCAAATAACGAATTTTCCGTTGCGTCGTAATTAAATGATTACGCCTAGCGAATTCACTATTCACGTCGCTAACGAATTAATTCTAAATTAATTCGTTCGCCCGAATTAAAATCTAATTTCAATTCCGCGTCGAAATCTAATTTCGTTATAATATATCGAATATATTAATTTATCGATTAATTCCAAATTAATCATTCTCTCTCTTTAACGATATTTTATCCGAGATAAAATATCTCCGTAATTAATCCCAGATTAATTTTCTCTCTCATCGAATTAATCCCAGATTAATTAAAGTGCGAGTCATACGTCATCGGTGAATCTTCAGGAACCGACCCATGAGATCTCCGGATATGTTGGCAGTAAATACGGTCGTCGGACTATCCGAACACGTAAGTACCTCGTACTATGTTTATACTGATTTACAAGACAAGGTTGGCTTCTAGCAAAGCGCCATGCCTACCCAATTCTCCAGAAATATTCTTACAGGAATATATAGATCTGTATCAAGCGTAGTATACCGTAGTATTGTGCATATCGGCCCAGTATCGGATAGTCACGTGCAAGGGCTGGGGCTGGATAAGTGTCTGCCCCGTCCGAAGCACATGTCAGATGTCTGGTAACATAGTCTCTATAATCGGATATGCATGACCTAGTCATAATATCCCGATGGTTGCGCAACACTTAAGAGTACTAATACCGTATCCTGCGTGACATCATCTCCACTATGACTGAAGTGATACTTCCGTCTTGACATCACACCCAATACACTACGACTCTCTGATAAACCCAGAAGTGGTGTACGCAGAACCGGTTAAAGCCCTGTACCACCAAGACCAAAGTCTATCGATTATCGTAAGTATTAGCGATGTAAGTCTCAGGTTAAGACTATACACACCTACCTTGATTTCGGCCTCCCATAGACACATAGTCATAATACCAATGGGATTCCGAAGGGTCTATCCAGAGCGAAGCTGTTTCCCGTACCATCGGTGAAACACAACCTCCTATCTTACTTGCATAAGTATCCAATACTTATATATACGAGAACTATGCCGTTGTGCCCTCACAACGCACACAAGTGCAATACTAGCCTATTCCGCATTATCGATGTCCAGTCTCGATAATACTCCGGCTAGGGATATTTAATGATTAATCCTTCGGGGATTGATACTGTCTCATATCATTCTCAGTCCAGGAACTAATCATAGGGACCTCTCTTCATTTATATATATATATATGGTGATCTAATCACAAATGATGAGTGTGCAATTTCCTTGTCACATAGTTAATTTGCTACAACAACACAATGATCTGTGCAAATAGTGACGCTATGGGTCATTTTGTCCAACAATCTCCCACTTGGCACATAGCCAGTCACTCAAGTGTCCCACACCCGAACTATGTACGGTTCGCTCAAATTGCTGAGGAAAGGTTTTCGTCAGCGGTTATTAATTATCGTCTGACGCGATTTACACAATCATCACATCGCCACGATGTATGATCCAAACGAATCAGATGATATAGAAGTACATATCTGGATCGTCGATGAGACCTTTAATTCCTTAGCCTGTGCTGACGCCTAGCTCAGCTACTAAAAGAATTATATCTAATCTAATTATTTATTTTCGATCCAAATGGCTTCTATTGCTGCCTCAGCTGCAGCAATAATCCGCATTTGTTGTTTATTCGGCAACAGTTATCTTGCTCGGAAGATTTCCAGCTCACTGTCCAGTGTTCAAACTTTGTAGTACCGCAGTATTTACCGGTTAGAAACTTGCAACAGTGATCCTAGTCACTTCAAGTTCTCCTACTCCATAATTTAATACAGCATCTTTAGTTCTCTCTGATTCTAACAGATGTTCTTAATCTTCAATCCAGTGACTATCACTTGGATTGACCCGATTGTGACTCCATATGCTCGAAGCGTATGAGACACCAATACAAGTACATTTTAAATGTACAATTTCCAGAGAGTGTTAACAACTCCAAATCTATCCCTGTAGATCTTTATTCCTTGAATAAAGGTTGTTACTCCCCAGAATTCTACGGAGAATTTCTATGAAAGAATATCTATGAAAGCCAAGCTTTCATCAATTGCTTTATGAGAATTTCATTGTCAGTGCCCTCCCACTAACCTCCTTATATACACAAGAATTATTTCGTTTTGAGTCAAATCATAAACCATTATGATTATTTCAAAACGTCAGTTCCAAGAACCTTATGCTTGTTTCAATCCAAACATGGATCGAATAACCCGCAAACCTTGTTTGTCGGTTATACAAAATCGTCAGGATGTTGTAAGCATCCTCCAAAAGGTTTCCTTTTCAGGAAAGCGATTTTGATCTGCAACTGACACATTTCATAAATGAAATATGTAGTTATCAACAAGCATCTTCAAAATGGATTTACCATGGCAACAGGTAAAAGGTTGAACCGTTATTAACACAATGTTGATAACGATACCTTTCCGTCAAAAGCCCAGCTTTGTACGTTGGTATGTTGCCTTCCATGTATGTCTTCCTTGAAGACGTTTAATGTACCAATAGGCACAATGCCTTATGGTACAACAACTAGTATCAATAGTTGTTATACATGGAATCCATTTCGGATTCATGGCACTTTGCCATAAAAGGGAGTCGATACCTCGTATCACTTCCTCAAAACGTAGTCGGTGGATATACCTTCATAAGATTGACATCTTTATGAGGTTAGATAAGAAACCCATACCCTAGGTCATTTTCTGACTCTATCCGATCTACTCAGTTCTTGTGTATTCGAAGATTAATGGTACAGATTCATCATTGATGAACTATTTGTGTTCCATTACGGACCTTGTGCCTTGAACAGTATTACTCCGATTTTCATCGAGTATCACTATCCTCCCACTGACCACTGCATATCGGTATTCCTCTCAGGAAAAACCGCATGGTGAGCAACAATCACATTGTTCTCATGTGAGATTTATAAGTACTATACTTATGGTTTCCCTTAGGATAACCTATATTGGCACTTATCCAATTTGGGTCCTTAGTTTGGTATCATCTAAACGTTATGCCTGGCATACCCAAATTATCAGGAATGAGAAACCTCGTTTCTTCCCTGTTCATATCCTATATGACATCTGTCAAACAGATTTATATGGAACCTTATCTAAATAAGTTATTGCACTGTTAAAACTTATCCGTTGAAGGAAATGGTAGCTCAGAGCGACTCATGATTAGCCTTATCATGTCTGACATGATTCGGTTAATCCGTTCGGACACACCGTCACTTTGACGTGTTCTGGGAGGAGTCCTCATTTGAAAGAATACTATACTCTTTCAAGTATATAAGAAACTTATTGCTTAAGTATTTTCCATTACGGTCTTACCGTGACGGTATAATACTATAGCCGATCTGTTTGTCTATTTCATGTCGAAACTCTAAAAGTTTCTGATTTGTGTTCTTCAAAAGAAACACATAACCATAACGTGATGCCACATCCGTTAAGGTCACGAAATATTCATATCTACATCTAGCCTAGCTAGACATGGGCCCACTTACTTCACCATGAATAGGGCTAACAGATCGGTGGCCCTTTTACTATTACCAAGTAAATAGTATTTTAGGTACTTTACATAATAAACTATATTCGCAGACCTTATTTGAATAGTCAAATCAGTCCTAGTACCCACTCTTCAAAAGTGTGGATATACGGGTCTCGTTAATTGTGTCCTAGACAACAATGCCACAAATAAGTCTCTATTGATCAAATCAATTTGAGCTATTTATTTGTCATTTTATATGTTTGAGATTTTATTTATATTCAAAATATAAGTTCTATTATTTACATCTAATGTATTTATCTCAATATCATCTTTATATAATAAAACACTTAGTGTTCTATAATATAAAGGTTTTATCCGCAACGGATTAAACACTGATATAGAGATAATGTCTCTAGTCAAACTAGTTACATTATAACAGTCCCTAATTTAAGTATATACCCAAAGGGTAGTTCCTAAACTTAGGTATCTACGGTCGAAACAGCGATTTTCGTCCCGTTTCTGATTCGCAGAGAAATCTCGGCTTGAAGTCAGTATCCAGCTCATAGCGGATTCTGAACATCAATACATATATTTTATGTACCACACTAAGTATTTAAAATCCAATTTCAATACTAGTAGTGAACATAACTTTGACAATTATTTTTAAAGTTAGAGCCTTACCCTTTCTTTAATTCCTTCGTGTCTTCCATATCCAAATGGTAGTCACTTTGGTATATGTCAATTATCCTTTTCAATATTTTAGGAACCTTAGGCCAAGCCTTGGGTTTTTAGAATATCGAAACGATGTGCACCTCGTGCTACATGCCCAATTGCAAACTTTGACTTTATCTCCTCTAGAATAGTCAATTAATTCTCCAAGAATTATAAATTGCAATTTTAATACTTCTTAAATCTAAAATTAGATTTATGACAAGTATATTAAATTAAGCATTAAAGTCATCATCACATAATCTTCCAAATATTTTATTCTCTACTTATTTTGCTTAATTTTGGGCTTAAGGTATAATAAGTTATTTTATCAAATAAATAAAGTACCTATTATTTATTCCCAATATGAAAATTAAAGTCGTTTAAATACATTTTCACCCAGGATTATGTCTTAAACATTAATCTTTCATTTATATCTTGATTCTAATAGTCCAACTATTTAATCAACGATTTGTGGTACTATTTATTATAATGATTATAATAGTCCAACTATATAATCAAATATAATCTAAATTAATTAACCTCAATTACATTGATTACGATAATCCAATTATAAAATCAACTGTAAACTGAAATTAATTAATTCAAATATATTGATTAATATAATCCAATATATAATCAAATATAATACAGTCCAACTGTTTATTAAAACTACAATTTAAATATTAGTCCAACTAACATTTAATATTACGACGAAATAATTTGAATGAGCGCGTATGGCGAGTAATTGAACGAATATTGCAAATTCAATTCTTGCCTCCACTATTTTTTTCGGCGAGCCTCCACCCTCTGTCGAGTACTCGGGAAACCGTGTTCCTAGTGGGCTAGGATCCTGTTAAATATCACACAATCTTGACTTTGGCCAACAAATTGTATGATAATTAACTAGGTAGATCTCTAAGATCAATTGGATCCAATCCAATTCCTAGATCCAGTAGGTGGACATCTGATGAGTGATAAATGTATCACTATTTCCCACTCATTAACTTAATGTTTTGTATAGTTTCTTGAGTTTTGTGAATATTTTGATGTGTTTTGTGTTATTTGTGTAGATAAATAAAGTTTCATGACATTCTGGAGGTGATTTGGAGCAAAACTGTGAAATTTGGTGAAATTTGGCAAAAAGGGTATTTTGGTAATTTTGGACGTCCCGACACAAAAGGGTATTTTGTAATTGTCCCGACACCGAAATAAAATTTCAAGACATTCTGGAGGTGATTTGGAGCAAAACTGTGAAATTTGGCAAAAGGGGTATTTTGGTAATTTTGGACGTCCCGACGCAAAGGGTATTTTGGTAATTTTGGGCGTCTGCCACGTGTCAAAGATTCAACGAGCCGTCTTTTTTAGCACACCACGCCACGTGTCGAAATTTCAGCGATTCAAGAAATAATAATAATAAAAAAATAAAAATCAGAAAAATAATAAAAATTCAAAAATCAAAAAATAATAATAAAAAATTAGATTTTTTTGCCTATAAATAGATTTCGAATTTTTAGTTTCAAATGTACCTCTTCCTCTGAAATCCTTATAAATAAAAGAGAGTTTCTGCTTATTTTCTTCTTTTATTCAGTTTATATTTACGCTTTGTAGTAGTAATTCTATCCATCCATGAGGGGGTAACCTCTTCATGCTGAGGTAATAAGGTAATTCTTTTACTATTGCTTTTTAGATTAATCTCCCTTAAAATATGATATATAAACTATTTAAAATCAGATTAATAAAGGATACCGCCATTCCGGACGGTTGGTTATTTAATTTAATCTGGTTAACCTGACTTAATGAGGATACCGCCACACTGGACGGTTGGTTTAAGTTTACATTTCTGTTCCGCCTTATGGCTGGTATATTTGAATTTGACTTAATCAGGATACCGCCATTCTGGACGGTTGGTTTAAAATATCACAAGTTAATATATTATTATTTTATGGGAGATATCTAAATAGTATATAGTAGAGTTATTTCCTTTTACCTTAGCATTTCATTTATTTATTTTAATTACTTTCTGCAATTTCATTTTTTGTCTTTTAAGTTTATATCAGCTTTAGTTATGTGTTGTAACTAAGTTAATATCTAGGGTTGTGATTAAATCTAATATCACCGTATATAAAAAGGGTTAGATTATAGTTTGGGTAATTAAAGAGTTATTTGTTGAGTCATAATCTTAATGCTTTTTATTAACTGATCACTAATAAAATTGATTAGGTAAACTTAAAATGAACTAGACATAGGGATTTTAAGTTTAAAACCTTAGTCTCAACAACCCACGATCTTCCTTAAGGATAGATAAACATTTAATAGATTTCCTTACAGGATAGGAATATACCTGTCGGGCGGGGGTAGTCTTAATTGGAACTTAACCTTAATGAATCTAGGTAATTTAATTGACATAGACATATGGTTCAATTGGATTATACTAGGTATTTGTAAATGATCATTCGGAAGAGGCTTTTACATAATTTAGTGTTCCAGATTAATAATTCAATATTTTACCCAACTATAATATAACTACTTCATCTTTTAATAGATATTAGAAAGATTCACAACCCTAGATCTTTAAGTCTTTTATTTTCCTTAGTATTTTCTTCTTGTGTCTTTTTATTTTTATTTATTTTGCAACGCCACATTCAACCAAACAAACAAACAATCTCTCTATTCTCCATTTAATTAGATATTTGTAAATAAATAGATTCAACAATTAATAACAATAGTAGGAATTAAGTCCTCGTGGGATCGATATTTTTTACTACTTGAACGATACGTGCGCTTGCGTTATACGTGTGTGTTTACGCCGGTCAAGTTTTTGGCGCCGTTGCCGGGGACTTATTTTTCTTGAGTTGTTAATTTTGAAACTATCTAAATTACTTATATCTAATTTTCTTTCTTTTATTTTGTAATTTTTATTTCTTTTGTTTTCAGGTGATTAAAAAAAATGGAACACTACTGGGAGATTGAAAGATTACAGCTTTACAAGAAGATACACCCCAAATCTGGGAGCAACAGTCCAGTTTTCTGAGGCCTGTTGTTCAGCCCAACGAATATCACTGGATGCCAGAATCAAGCAATACTACATTTGCTCAACAGAATGAAATGGGGAAATGTGTAATTTGTGATGGCAACCACCCGAGCGATCAATGTATTTACATTTCAGAGTGGCAGAATTTTTGGAATCAACTAAGGTACGAAGAATCATCACATTTTCCATCTTATCCACCATCTTCCTTCGATTCTTATCATGAACCAGATCCATCTGAGGAAGATCAATTGATTCACACGTTCAAAGAACAAGCAGTTCGATTTGATGCACAAATTCAGAGTAACGCAGGATCCATACAGAGAATGACAGATCAGATCAGACAATTAATAGAAAACCAGAGCTATATACCTCAAGAATCATTTTCAGATGAAGCCTCAGAGTACCACACATTTCACGATGACACTTTAACAAAAAAGAAGGCTGAACAGTATCAACAACCTGAGGTATCAGTTCAGGAACCCGAACCGACAAAGTCTCGATTTGATTTCTATTTTTCAGATTCTGACGAGGATGAAACTGAGCGTTTGTACCAATACATCAAAAATTGAGGATGGAATTATGTATCCTCAAAATGAAGATCTTGGAGATTCCATTGCACAATGTTTGATGAAGATCTACCTGAGCCAATCATTTCAACCAGATCAGAGGATGAAGACCTAAAAACTAACATTTCTCCTCAGTTGAAAATTTGAAACATGTATTTCACAGATGACAGATGAAGAGCTGAATGCAGAAATTTTCAAACTCATCTGTGAAGAAAAGGGGAGCAAGAAACAGAGCAAATGGAGGAGCAAATGTCTGACTTTATTAAAGATCCAGAGCATTCAGGAAAAACATCGCTGTTTTGGGGAGTACAATATAAAGATATCAACCAGAAGCTTGACAGAATGGAACTTCCATTCCAATCAAGCACCATACAGACCTCCTGATTTTCTTTCTTTCTTTTCAGGAATCACTGGAGCAACAAGGAGCAAAAAGGTGGCACGAGCACTGAATGAAACAAAATTCTTTTTACCACCTTACCGTTGGAAGAGACCCTTCAAAAGCACGCACATGGGAATGTCTTTAATCGGACATCCAAAACGACGCTGAAACCGCCTTGACAAATGGATTTCAGTCACGTCTGGCTGAAGACGAAAAATTTAGCGCTAGCTGGGAGGCAACCCATTTAACCAGGTATTATCTTCTTATTCTCCTTTTATCTTGATTTTTTGTTTTTAGTTTTAGTCCAAAATTTTTCGAAAATACAAAAAAATTAAAAAATTAATAAAACAAAGGGCATATTTAAAGCTAGGTAATGGTTTGGTGTCTTCCTTCACTCACTACCTTTTTATAAGGAAAAGCTGTGGAGGCACCTAGATAATCATTCATTGTAGCGTGTTGTGTGACAGACTAGTTTGGAGGACTCGTTTTATTCCTGACAACAAGCGATAAGAGCCTAAGGGGCTTGGGTACTTAAGTGAGCCTCGCTCCACCTTCCCTCTGGGGAATCTACAACGGGAAGTCCATTCGACAGTTAGTCACACACCATAAACTGAGCCTTTGATTAAACTCTTAAAAAAAAATTGTAAATTATAATTATATGACCAGTAAAAATGTTTTGTTGTTATGTTGACTAAAAAGATGAAATTGGTAAGAAATAGCTGTGTAAGGAATTCCACTCCTGAGACGTATTTCAAACCTAATTCAAAACAAGTTAATTTTTGTTTATTCACTTTTGAATTATTAAATCTGTAAATTCTCCATAAAACTGACTAAAATGAATCTTCATATACTTAGTTAGCAGATATTATCAACATACATAGTAACATACGGACATGAGCTGTAATTAAAAAGTTTGTAATATTTAGTGCTCTAGTTTAATTAGAGGAAACATCTCAAAAAGTGATGGAATAAAAAAAAAAAAAAAAAAAAAACATCTGAGATCCGAGTTATTAAGTGTAAGGGTATTTTAATACCTAGTGCCCTAAAACTAACTGGTTTGGGAGTCATTGGCCCAAAGCTCGTTACATGGATCAAAAATGATGAAAAATTTATATATTGTATATATATCTGAAGTCTGAGTAATTAAGTCCTTAGGGGTGTCTTAACACCTGATGCCCTAAAGCCAACTGGTTTGGGAGTCACCGACCTAAAGCTCGCTACATAGATGGAAGTATTGTATATAAATAAAAAAAATAGAAAAAAAATCAAAGAAAAAAATCAGAAAAATCAGAAAATTATTCCATTACTACAAAAGATGTGAAATCTGATAAACTTTAGGACAAAAATATACTCTCTTATCAACTGCACTTATGACCGTTGTGGGCAAAAATGAGTTGTTTAATTTTGTTGGCTGTGTATATGAAGAATGGTAAAAATAATCGGAGAATTTACTTATTTAGTAATTAGAATGAAACAAAACAACTACTAAACTTGGAGTAGAAGTTTCATCTAATGAGTCACTGACTTCTTTATTCTCTTTTCTCTTGTCTTTTTGCTTTTGTATGCATTAGTTTCACTCCTTTTTACTTTTATAAAATGTTTGTGGGTATCATTGCTGTAAACCTTCACGAGACTACAACTCGTCCACTAGGGACACCTAGGGGTTAAAGGCTTGTTGCATATGCTAAATGCAATCGTGATCCCTACGAAAGTGGCTTAGTTAAATTTACTATGTTATTTTATTCTGCTCGAGGACTAGCAAAATGTTAGGTTTGGGGGTGTGATGAGTGATAAATGTATCACTATTTCCCACTCATTTAACTTAATGTTTTGTATAGTTTCTTGAGTTTTGTGAATATTTTGATGTGTTTTGTGTTATTTTGTAGATAAATAAAGTTTCATGACATTCTGGAGGTGATTTGGAGCAAAACTGTGAAATTTGGTGAAATTTGGCAAAAAGGGTATTTTGGTAATTTTGGACGTCCCGACACAAAAGGGTATTTTGGTAATTGTCCCGACACCGAAATAAAATTTCAAGACATTCTGGAGGTGATTTGGAGCAAAACTGTGAAATTTGGCAAAAGGGGTATTTTGGTAATTTTGGACGTCCCGACGCAAAGGGTATTTTGGTAATTTTGGGCGTCTGCCACGTGTCAAAGATTCAACGAGCCGTCTTTTTTAGCACACCACGCCACGTGTCGAAATTTCAGCGATTCAAGAAATAATAATAATAAAATAATAAAAATCAGAAAAATAATAAAAAATTCAAAAATCAAAAAATAATAATAAAAAATTAGATTTTTTTGCCTATAAATAGATTTCGAATTTTTAGTTTCAAATGTACCTCTTCCTCTGAAATCCTTATAAATTAAAGAGAGTTCTTCTTATTTTCTTCTTTTATTCAGTTTTATTTACGCTTTGTAGTAGTAATTCTATCCATCCATGAGGGGGTAACCTCTTCATGCTGAGGTAATAAGGTAATTCTTTTACTATTGCTTTTTAGATTAATCTCCCTTAAAATATGATATATAAACTATTTAAAATCAGATTAATAAAGGATACCGCCATTCCGGACGGTTGGTTATTTAATTTAATCTGGTTAACCTGACTTAATGAGGATACCGCCACACTGGACGGTTGGTTTAAGTTTATATTTCTGTTCCGCCTTATGGCTGGTATATTTGAATTTGACTTAATCAGGATACCGCCATTCTGGACGGTTGGTTTAAAATATCACAAGTTAATATATTATTATTTTATGGGAGATATCTAAATAGTATATAGTAGAAGTTATTTCCTTTTACCTTAGCATTTCATTTATTTTTTAATTACTTTCTGCAATTTCATTTTTGTCTTTTAAGTTTATATCAGCTTTAGTTATGTGTTGTAACTAAGTTAAATATCTAGGGTTGTGATTAAATCTAATATCACCGTATATAAAAAGGGTTAGATTATAGTTTGGGTAATTAAAGAGTTATTTGTTGAGTCATAATCTTAATGCTTTTTATTAACTGATCACTAATAAAATTGATTAGGTAAACTTAAAATGAACTAGACATAGGGATTTTAAGTTTAAAACCTTAGTCTCAACAACCCACGATCTTCCTTAAGGATAGATAAACCTTTAATAGATTTCCTTACAGGATAGGAATATACCTGTCGGGCGGGGTAGTCTTAATTGGAACTTAACCTTAATGAATCTAGGTAATTTAATTGACATAGACATATGGTTCAATTGGATTATACTAGGTATTTGTAAATGATCATTCGGAAGAGGCTTTTACATAATTTAGTGTTCCAGATTAATAATTCAATATTTTACCCAACTATAATATAACTACTTCATCTTTTAATAGATATTAGAAAGATTCACAACCCTAAATCTTTAAGTCTTTTATTTTCCTTAGTATTTTCTTGTGTCTTTTTATTTTTATTTATTTGCAACGCCACATTCAACCAAACAAACAAACAATCTCTCTATTCTCCATTTAATTAGATATTTGTAAATAAATAGATTCAACAATTAATAACAATAGTAGGAATTAAGTCCTCGTGGGATCGATATTTTTATACTACTTGAACGATACGTGCGCTTGCGTTATACGGTGTGTTTACGCCGGTCAACATCCAAGCCCAAAAATATACCTTATATATGCTATACATCGAATGTATACCCTACCCTTTTCCTCTGAATCAACTAGGCCTTGGCTTTGGCTCAACAAACCTAGTGATCCCAGTCAAGCGCGGACCATTGACTATGGAAGCTTCGTAATCAATGTCGTTGGACAAGAAGTGGTCTTGACTTTGGCCAACAAACCACAACTTGGACAAGACACCAATATGGAACAAAGCCTTGTGATTCAAACACATCTTCGACGGACAAGGGCTTGACTTTGGCCAACAACCCATGCCAATCTAGGATCTTGAGCAAGAATCACTCAATGGAAGGAAAAGACGCATGATATTTGATGAGGGCTTTTCGTGTGCAAATTGGCAACCAATTTATTATCTTTATTAAGGTCTCATCATCATACACCCTTAAACATGCATTCTAAACACATAATAAAGCGCATATGATAAAATAATAATGATATGCGGATGGATATTTTACACATTGATCCTAGATCAAATCTCTCACTTTCTCTCTCCCGCTAGCACAAATATTTCTTCTACCCGTTACACTACACTTCTAAAGAAACCTCATTTACATTGAGGGGAATAGGTGAGAAGAGAATACAAAGAATATGAGGTGATAAGGCTGGACACGCAGGTCCAATTAATAATCAAATTTATTACAATTTCCAAAATCGCCCCACCCGACTAATATCCATCCGATATACATTATTCAAACATCACAACCATGTATTCATACAAGCATGTTATCAATCAATCTAAGCAAATTAATTAATCTGATAATTAGTGATCATCCAATGTTCAAACAACGATTTGATTTTGTTCGAGTCAAACTCGTATTGCGAACAAGTACTTAAAGTACGAATTCCCGAATTAAAATTAAATTACATGATTAAATCCAATTTAATACGTATTTAATTCTAATTCATTATTTAATTCCAAATTAAATATTATACTTTATAAAATAAACCTTTACGACTTAAATTCCAAATTAATCGTTACGGGTCTCAAAGCCCGATTAATATCCAATATTAATTTAATTAAAGTCTAATGGGCTTTTAATTAATTTCTTGAGGCGTGGACTTTTGGTCAACTCGGGTCAAACCGAATAACCAAAATCCAATCTGGGAGTTACCCCATAAGCCCATAAATTAATTTAGGCCCATTAGGCCCAATTAAACGTTAAAGGTTCATTAGTCGCATTTGGGCCTTTTGGAAGCGGTTTTGGGCCTAATTGGATCCAACCAATTTGGCCTAAACCAACTTTGTACAAAAAAGTCCAATAAACCCAATAACAACTTTAAAAGCCCAAATCCAATTTAAGCCCAATAATTTAATTCCAAAAATTCCAAATTTCCCAATTAAATTACCTAAAGTGTATAACATTATTAATTACCCAAATCAAAGTTTCCAAAACATCAAATTTTTCCAATTAATCATGCTTAACATCAATGAATCATGTCCAACATAATTTGATCAAAATCAAACCCAATTTCATGCTTCAAGTGTCTCGGCCAAAGAGGGAAATTATGCCCAAATCAAATACAATCCAATTGAACAAAATTAAACATAAATTCAACATCCCCAAATGATTTGCAAGTCATCCAATGAACAAAAAATCAAAAATCCAAGACAATATTAGGGTTCATATTTTCGGCCATCACAAGCAAATTGGGGAAAATTGTTCCAAACACTTTTTCATCAAATTGATCTAATCAATTATCAATT
This sequence comes from Zanthoxylum bungeanum, assembly GCA_019454045.1. Classification (NCBI taxonomy): domain Eukaryota; kingdom Viridiplantae; phylum Streptophyta; class Magnoliopsida; order Sapindales; family Rutaceae; genus Zanthoxylum; species Zanthoxylum bungeanum. Next base: position 20,672 of record SKCR01019102.1, on the reverse strand, counting down.
AAACAACATTTAAGCATTCTAATTCATCCAATTTCATTAAACATGCTCAAAATCAAGTTTACCCAAATTAAAGTTTTGGCCAACAATAAGCAAATTGGGGAAAATCAATCCAATTAATTTTTCTTCAAATTGATTACATATAACTCTAAGTTATTCATATACAAACATTCTTAAACAAACAATTTGTCAAAATCATGCTTAAATCAAAAAGCCCCAAATTTTGCTCAAGAACCTTAAAAACGTTTTATGCACAAATGGCTCAAGATACCATTGTTGAGTTTCAAACAAGTCCCAAGGATCATAAATCATGCATAAACGAGTTGAATACATATCAAAGGAGGTGCGGAATAACTCACATTGATCGGTAGAGATGCAACGAATATGGACCACGAACTGCTCTCTCTTGCTTGGCAGTGAGCTGCGCGTGGTAGGGGCTGCACGGTGGTGACTGGTTCGGCTTCTCCAAGGTTCGGCCATTGATGGACACCATTGAAGCTCCAAGCTTCAAGCTTCCAAGCTCACGAACTCACTTCCCTATCACCTTAGGATGCCTCCAAGAGTGTGCTAGCACATAGATCTTGTAACAAGATCATTGCTTCTCCAATTTCTTTCGGTCAAACCAGAGAAAGAGATGAAGAAATCGGTCCAAGACCGAGAGAGAAGATGAAGAAGTTTTTGGCTCCAAAATGAGCAAAAACGTGTACAGAGGAGAGAGAGGAGGGAAAAGAAAAAGTAATAGGTTTTATTGATTTATTTTCCAAAAATAAATAAAACATATATACCAAAATCTTTTTCCAAAAGCAAAGCATTAAATGCTTGTCAATCAACACAAATCAACTCACATCAATCACTCAAATGTCACATCACTCAAAGTGACATGTGATTTGACGCTTGATGTGATTTGCGATTTGACGATTGATTTGACTTGCGTGCCGCACTCGAATTCGAAATGCGAATGCGCTCGCAAACAATCCCGGGCTCGGGTTCGCTAATTCCAAAATAACGAATTTTCCGTTGCGTCGTAATTAAATGATTACGCCTAGCGAATTCACTATTCACGTCGCTAACGAATTAATTCTAAATTAATTCGTTCGCCCGAATTAAAATCTAATTTCAATTCCGCGTCGAAATCTAATTTCGTTATAATATATCGAATATATTAATTTATCGATTAATTCCAAATTAATCGTTCTCTCTCTTAACGATATTTTATCCGAGATAAAATATCTCCGTAATTAATCCCAGATTTATTTTCTCTCTCATCGAATTAATCCCAGATTAATTAAAGTGTGAGTCATACGTCATCGGTGAATCTTCAGGAACCGACCCATGAGATCTCCGGATATGTTGGCAGTAAATACGGTCGTCGGACTATCCGAACACGTAAGTACCTCGTACTACGTTTATACCGATTTACAAGACAAGGTTGGCTTCTAGCAAAGCGCCATGCCTACCCAATTCTCCAGAAATATTCTTACAGGAATATATATAGATCTGTATCAAGCGTAGTATACCGTAGTATTGTGCATATCGGCCCAGTATCGGATAGTCACGTGCTAGGGCTGGGGCTGGATAAGTGTCTGCCCCGTCCGAAGCACATGTCAGATGTCTGGTAACATAGTCTCTATAATCGGATATGCATGACCTAGTCATAATATCCCGATGGTTGCGTAACACTTAAGAGTACTAATACCATATCCTGCGTGACATCATCTCCACTATTACTGAAGTGATACTTCCGTCTTGACATCACACCCAATACACTACGACTCTCTGATAAACCCAGAAGTGGTGTATGCAGAACCGGTTAAAGCCTTATACCACCAAGACCAAAGTCTATCGATTATCGTAAGTATTAGCGATGTAAGTCTCAGGTTAAGACTATACACACCTACCTTGATTTCGGCCTCCCATAGACACATAGTCATAATACCAATGGGATTCCGAAGGGTCTATCCAGAGCGAAGCTGTTTCCCGTACCATCGGTGAAACACAACCTCCTATCGCACTTGCATAAGTATCCAATACTTATATATATGAGAACTATGCCGTTGTGCCCTCACAACGCACACAAGTGCAATACTAGCCTATTCCGCATTATCGATGTCCAGTCTCGATAATACTCCGGCTAGGGATATTAATGATTAATCCTTCGGGGATTGATACTGTCTCATATCATTCTCAATCCAGGAACTAATCATAGGGACCTCTCTTCATTTATATATATCTATGGTGATCTAATCACAAATGATGAGAGTGCAATTTCCTTGTCACATAGTTAATTTGCTACAACAACACAATGATCTGTGCAAATAGTGACGCTATGGGTCATTTTGTCCAACAAGCATGTATGTATGTATACATGTATCTATATAACTGATATGTTTTCCATTAATTGCAACATTGCATTGAGGACTTAGAGATGCATGTTAGGGATAATCAGGATCTTCAGTATAGGTTTGAGTGATGCGGCGAGGCCTTGCTTAGATGGAGGCTCGTGACCGCCAGTGGAAGGCCCACTCGAAGGGATCACATTCTTAGAGTGCCCCAAGAATGCCTGAGATTTCTCAATCAGAGGCTGAGGAGCATAAGAAGGAGGAGTAATCCTCGGAGTTGAGCTCCTTCAGTTTTTTTTCTTTTTGTGTACATCAAAACAGAAACCTTGAAATGTTTCATAGAAACTCTAGTCATTCATGAAAATATTTCCTTTCATTCTCAATTATTTCTCTTTTATTACAATGTAAATAATATAAAACCATGTCTACATGCTGTCTAGAAAGCAAAATGGTTGGCCGGATGTATCATAGACTTGCCGAACATGTGACTAATATTTGGACTTTTCCCTATATACTATTGAACATATAACTTATATCCGACCGGATGTGCCACAATGCCTTCAACATAAATTCCACTAAGTGTTGGGAATCGTGTTTCCATAAGGCGTCACCCCTAGTTTCTGATATATAAGATTTTGCCTCTCTCTTATTTGCATCACAAAATGTCTCTGCTACCCATCTTTGTCTCTGTCTGACTTCATAAGTCTTCTTCTTCATGTCTCAGCTCCAATACTGATCGTAGAACATCCACTTGTGCTTTATATCCGACCGATTATATTACATATCCGGCCAACCTTACTTCATATATGGTCGTAACCTGTTTTCTCCAAAATGGCTCGCGCCCTGCAAGACTCTGTCGTATCACTTATCCGTAGAGAGTCAGATTGGTCACCCCTAGATTTGGCTCGAATTTCTACATTTTGTTTCTTACACCGAATTAAAATAGACCATGTTTTTCTAAAGGCTACCTCAATATTATGGGTACTAAAAACCATTTCTTATGTTATAATGGCCACAATCTTTGTCATTTGCCTGAGGAATTTGTTGCTATCATGGGCCTACACTTTCATTCTTCTACTCCTTTGGTGTTACCTTTTTTCTCTTCATTCTAATGAGATAGAGAATGCCATACCTAGCCCCATGTTTATTAAATTAAAGATATTGTGAGATGTCGCCACTAATATGGAGATATGATCCCACTATTAGAGAAGGGCAGTTATGTTTTAAATTCTGGACCGATATCTTCTGATAGGTCACGACAGCGGTAGAGGTGATTACCGACTACTTTACATCATTCAGGGTATTAAGTGGCTATGACCCTTCTACCGTCATTCTGGCTGAGACACTTCATGGCTTGTACGGAATTAAGTGAAATTCTGCCAGCCGCTTTTTGGGAAGTCATTTACTTTTATAGTTATGCGTTGATTATTTTGCCTAAACTGTCATTTCAGATTTTCAGCCTAGCAAACAACTCTAATTTTTTTCCATATAGTCATCCTCCCATATAGTCACCCTCAAGAAATACACACAATATTATCTATTCTTAGACTATAAAAGAATTCATCAATAGTTTCACCGTCAACAAACATTGATCTCATCATGTCTAGTAGGGTTTAATTTCACATTTCTACAACACCATTCTGATATGGTGTTCCAAACATTATAAGTTAGGATTCCATCCCATTCTCAATAAAGAACTCCTCGAATTCATTGTCGAGGTATTCTCCTCCATGATCTGATCGTAGAATTTTGATATCTTTACCTAATCGGTTCTCAACCTTAGCACAATACTCTTTGAACTATTCAAAGGTACCTAATTTATGCTGCATTAAGTAAACATGCACATATCTAGAATAATCATCAATAAATATGACCAAATATTCATAATCATTTAGTGATTAATTGGCTCTTAGTCCTTTTCCAATAAAAGGTCTATTGGTCATATTACCTTCTAGACTAGACTCATAGACTGGTAAGTTACGGTCCTTTAACTGACTTAAAGATCCACTTTCTACTAATTATTTTATCTTATCAAGGTACATATGGCCAAGTCTTAGATGCCACATATATGTATTATTGTGAGAAATCATTTACCGTTTAGTTTTTAGTTTTTCAACCATAAACATCTCAATATTGAGCAGTGAGTTATATGTTAATAATCTTAACACATACAAGTTATCTCCTAATTTTCTTTGCATATAGATAATCCATTTTTGAAATAATAACTATTATTATTAAATAAAACGGAAACCACCATGCAATAGTTTTGAAACAGAAATCAAATTTCTGGGATAAAACATGAATAAACAATAATTGTTTAAATTCAAATAACTTTTATTTAAAGATTGAAAACTGATAACTCTCACTGATTTTAGTTAAACAACATTCTATGTCCTGGCTCTCATAGTAAAGTTACCTTCAGCAAGGTATTTCCATGTATCAAGTAGTTAACCTTAGCCTTACTAGTGTTTCTTTATTTTCTTTGCAGCTTTGAAAGACTCAGCAACACTTGCCTCTCCACTAGGCTTACGAGGATCCATCAGTATGGACTCCAAAGAGGTGAGCATTTATAACAGTTATGTAATGGGGGAAATCAACTTGTTCACAACAAAATTGCTCTTAAACTGCATTAGACTCTTCAAAATAGATCACATTATCATGGTCATCTGACTATGGACGGTCGTATTAAAGTAGGTCATCATCATCAAGATGTTATTTTGGATGGATGTCTCTTCCTTCATCTTAGTGGTCATCACTGAGACTAAGGCCTCATGACGTTACCGCTTCGAAGGATACCCGAACATGTCATACAATGACTACATCAATGTTATAGCCATTGGTTCATGCTTTGCAGCAAGAACACCAGACATCCCTACTAACAATTAGTAGTGGGTTATCTTATTGGTTATACCCACCTTTGGTGAGTATCATATACAGCTTGGCTCTGGAGGACACTTCTCATTCAGGACAAATGTAGGTCTTTAAAAGACCAGGACAGCTTTCATGTTACTTTTCTTTTAACTTAACTTTCTCTCGTATATTTATCGTTTAGAAAGTATAAAAATATCGGGAAAAATGACTGATAAATTTTAAGATAAACATGCATTCAAAAATTTCATTCATCGCATATTAAAATCATCACAAGTATTTTGGCATAAAATTAAACATAATGCATGGACTATGTAAAATGAATTAGAAACCTAAAAATAATCTATCATCCCACAAATATGTGCCACCGTAGGGTAGGTCAAGTATTTGCATGATAGAACGAGACAATCTCAATTGATTAATATATACGGGAATAACTCTTATTCCTATATTAACCAACCACCGTTTGATTTGATCAATGAATTTTGATTAACATTTAATCATTCATTTGTGAGTGTAACACGTTGTTTCGGAACCCTTGGATTTAACAAGTGAAGTGCCGCCGTAGGGTAGGTCAGTTCACCAGATACATCTAGAGTTCCTATCATCTTGGAATCCAAACTTGATATTGACCTAAAATGGACACCACCCGCAGGGGGTGAAAACAAAGCCATCTCGAGGCGCCTTTTGAATCTCACATTTTCATACTAACAACGGAGATTGCGGGATATATTGTCATATATCCCTCTCTCACTCATTATTTTATAGTTTAAGGTTTCTATTACACTAGTATTTAATTTATTTAGATTATGCATGGCTAAAAAACATAACCTAATTAATACTAGTTGATGATTAGTGATATCTCCAAATTTTAACACTTAATTTTTTGTTCACTAATACTTATTAGTCCAAACTTATACCTTAATTAAACAATTTAATGAAGTGTTCATTTTAGTGAGCTATTCCAATTTTAACTCTTAAAATATAGTTCACTATTTTAAGTTTAAAATAAAATTCAAATTTAGGCAATTATTTAATTAAACTATTTAATTAGGTGTAGGTGACTTATGTTATTTTTAATTGGTACGTGGAGTTGTATCCCAAGTGTAGACCATACTACCGTCCATTCAGAATCGGCTATGTAATTTATGTTCGAGTTTTCATCCTATATAGCAAATTAAATAACTAGTCTCCTATCAATTATCTTTTCCCAAATTACCAAATTTTAAATTTATTCAAATTAAACTATTTAATTTATTTGCATGTATTAATCTAAATTTCAACTACTTAAAATTTTCTTAACTTTTATGCTTAGATTAAATCAACATGCATTTAATGTCATGGCATGTTAGAATGCATGAGTGGGCATCTTATGCTATTTGACATGTTATTCAAACAATTTGAATTGTAAACATACATACAATAAAAACTAAAGCATTGACCGGGCTTTTTGGTTTTCTATATTAATCTAATTAATACACAAAATATCTAAGGCATTCCTTGGTCTTCAACTATTGACTCCATGGATTGTCATGCAGAAATTTTGCTCCTCGAGTAGTAACGTTCGTAATATATGGATATAATGCTTCAAGTAGTAGTGTGCTCACTATGGACCACATTAGCATTTTGGCTAGTAAGACATGCTTTTCACATGGTAATCACCTCCACACGTGGCCGTCAAACTCATCATGCCTATGCTTACCATAGCTTCCCATAATCACGATCCACATTTACCAAACATTGCTCAATTACTACTTTAGTGTCCTCCTTAGTAATGTGCTGCATAAGTTACACAGTAAAATTAAATACAACATTTGTAATTAATTCCTAAAATGACCTTATGGCCTTACATTCCCAAAAACACTAATAAAATCAAAAAGCCGGAACAATTAACGACCAATTCATTTAAAATAAATAAATATCATCACATGAATGATTTTATCTCATAAAATATATTTATTTTTATGCCCACTCTTGTGACAAATAAAATTTTATTTTCATGTATCTCATACATAAAAATAAACAACATATTAATTATCACATAATTAAAATAAAAAAGAAAAGAGTTAAAAAACTTTTCGAACTCGCTCTTGATGCCAATTGTAGAGAATAGTTTCCCTTGCGCAGCGGAAGCGGCTTAGGGCACCCGGGATCGACCTTGAAAATTTTTCTGCTCTCATTATCTTAATTCAGAATTTTTCTTTTAAAAATTCAGATCCGAACAGCCCCATATTTTATTCACTGCCAAATGCTCAAGCCTTCAACCCATAACCAGTCACGCGCACAGCCATGGAGCCAGGACCAGTCACGCACATAGCCATATCATGATCAAACTTTAATATTTAATCATGCGTTTGTAATGCTCAAAGGCTGCCTGTGCACTTTGATTTGATTTTGAACAGCCCACGCCCTTTGCTTACAAAAATACCAGCCTTGCGTCTGTTCATCTCCCATGCGTGAGTTGCTCACTCAAGTCATATTCATTATTTAATCTTCAAAGTAACAGCACATAAATATATATAACATATGAATAAGTCTCACATATCACTTTCACATATAGGATGACATTGACGATATTTGGATTTTTCCGTGAGCGTGCATAAGGAATCGGGGTCGGGTCAACCACTCGATCTTCAGTGTTATAGCTCACCACCAGAAATTCATAAGGGTGGGCTTGAATCAATTCACTTGATGAAAAAATTTATGAGAAAATTATCTCTTGTGCTTTCTCTCTTTTCTCTTATTTTTCTCTCTTTTCAATCTCATTAAAAAGATGAGAAAAGTGGTTAGTGTTAGTTTGTGAAGAGAAAATATTCCTATTTATATCTAAGTTTAGGTTAATTAAATGTACATTTACAAAATTAATCCTAACTCTAATTACACATATAAATATTGTCCAATGGCATTTTTGTCACAATAAATTTATTAATTTCAAAATTAAATATAATATCAAATATCATTTAATTTGAAATTAAAATTTAACATATAACTTATATCATGATATAAATTACATATTTGATTTTGAATTAAATCAAAATTAATTAAAAAATCAAATCCTATATTAAATTTTTATCTAATAATCAATAATATAAAAACTATATATTAAATACTTTAATATATAATTCCAAAATGTGACATTATATAATTATTAATCAAATTAATAATTGTATCAATGAATTAATTCTCAATTACTTAATATTTTTCAAGTGAGTTCATAATTAGACTATCCAATTATTCCATGGATTCCTATAGTGTAACGAGCTAACACGAGGACCAAATGGACATATAGTTCCGAGCTCCAATAATCTCAAAATATTAATTAAAACTCTTTAATTAAATATTCAGAATTATTAACTTTAGGTTATTCCACTAAAAACCTAAAGTTGCACTCTCGTTACTGCAGATATATCTTATACCGAAAGTCAACGGCGTCCACCGATATAAGTACCACTGCATACAGATTGACCCTCCACGAGTATTTCATAATTAAAGTCGCGTCATAATTTCCGTTATACCCCTTTAATTATTTTGTGCCATAAGTACCACTGATTCTCTAATGAATGATTTATTCATAACTATTATGAATATTAATCTTTCTATTCGTAATAGAACGACTTGAACGCTCTAACCGTTCAAGTATCGAGTCAACCCTTAAGGAAGATACTCATCTACTTCTCGCAAGAAGGAGTGGATTCAATATCTATGTAAAACGTCCCCAGCTACACACCAAAACCATGTCCCCAAAATACATAGCTATTGGCCGGGATTGCTTCACCAACCTTACCTTTGTAAATCAGATGACATAACTTGCCATACAGGAGTTCGTTGTACACTCAGGATTAAGATCAGCCCATATATGATCATCTATTAGACTGATACGAATTTCTTTATTTAACGAATATTAAAAGAAATTAATTTATGTCTTGGTCCAGTCCTATATGATCGCATCATATAAGGTGTCTCCATTCCCATATCACCATATGAACGAACCTGGATCAAAGTCGTCATACAATATGGAATGGACCGCAGCTGTAGATAAACCACAAACAAAGTGCATGTCTTTGTTTGCTCTCTACGGACTATTTAGGATCACTAATTTCATATTTAAATCCTCTTGTGTATAACACTTATACACTAAATCTGAAAGTACATTTAGTATCTAAAGGCATACATGATAATTTATAATATGCAACTTTAAAATCAATATTTTAATAAATGAATAACTGCATCGTTTTTTACTTAAAATAAAATCTCATTTACATATTACATTATGCGCTTGGGCATATATCCCAACAGATAGACCTATTTGCGGATAACCCTTCACAAATAAGAGCCTAAGCCTTACCCTATGAAGCTCACATGGAAGCCCATAGTTATTTTTCCCTATGAATGAGCTTACCTAATGATTGTGTATGGGCCCTAACCATTTGAGGTCATCCAACCCTCTTACCATGAAAACAAAGAACTTGTTGGGCCTTTTCAAATGGGACAAATTCACATTATATGATAAGGCTGAATGCTTTGAGATGTTCATGGGCCATTTTGTTTGCAAACCTATTAGACTTAGATCCGTTAATTATGATCCCAAAGGTGTAAGAAGCATGAGTCTAATGTCCATACTTGCCTTTCATCCAAGGCAAAAGCATGCCATGATTTGGGCCCATTTAAGCATATTTAATGCTTTAAAGTCCAACCCAAAATAGCCATGATTACTAAGGGTCTAATTCGTCATTCTTAGATAATGACACGATCCCCATATTAGGCTTAGTTATTTGTAAATGGGCGGCCATTGTCTTTCAACAATGGAATGGAACTGAGATAGCCAAGGTTGACCTTTAGCATATGAGAGAATGAGTTTGTGTACCCTTGTTGATACATAAGCTAAGCCACATTTAGGGCAGATATGGATTTACCACGTATGTGGGTGAGATAATGTTGGAAGGATGTATACTGTGTGAACTAACTTTGCATTTCATGTATCTCATGTATACATGCATATCATGCATCTCATGCATCATTCCGATCCATTGTGATTGCAGCCATTATAGTGGAGCATTGGCTTAGGGAGAACAGATGACTAGTTGAGAAATCAATAACAAACATCACAGAAATGGACAACAATGACAATTCCCTTGTAGATTAGTTGGAAACCGTTGTGAACAAGATGGCAGAGTAGCTGCAGAATGTGCCCAATATCCTTGCCAAACTAATGGTGATTCAACCAACACCTCAAGTGGCGGACGTCGAGTGTAGCGAGAAGAATTATGAGAAGCCCGGGAGTGGAGTGGAGGAAGTACCTACCCTATATGATGAGGAAATGGCAGAATACATTGTTTACATCCCCAAATCTGGGAGATGTTACCGGCAGAGGATAGACCATACTAACCCCATAGCCTCTGACTCTCTGACAACTGCTAATCTCATTCTATATATAATCTCATACATGGGACCAAAGCTCAACTCACCAAAATAAAAATATAACTCTCTACTTATTATCATACTCTTAAAACAAATGCAATTTACAACTTTGTCGAGAACATTTATATTTATAACAATGACCGATACAAGCTATTAGTTAATGCATGACTTTACTATACTCTTGACTGACTTGAACTGGTGGACCCCAACCCTAGTGACTGCATCAGTATCCGTCCTCACGAGCTCATCCTCCGAGAATACCTGCAACCACAGAAAACTGGGAGTCGGGGGGTGTTAGATCATTATACGATCTAAGTGAGTGGACTATAAAACTGAAATGCTGCAATAAAATCATCTGGTTCTAAAATCAAAGTTCCAGAAATAACATTATATAAAAAATATTTTCTATAAACCTCTTATGTAATCTATTTCATAAAACTTCTCTTTTGAAATCTACTTTTGTAAACTGTTTCTGAAAACCTGTTATCTGGAAACTGGTTTGTATCTGAAAACTTGACGTATGAGGGTGTTACATATCGCCGTCCCCTCATACGCCTATCTTGAGCCAGGAATGCAAAACCATGACTTTGGGGCGTTACGTATCGCCGTCCCTCAAAGCATGCCACCCATGTCTCTGAAACTGGTGGTCTTGGGGTGTTACATATCACCGTCCCCCAAGCCACTGAACTAGAGCTGGAAGTGCTGATCCATGCTACTACCTGACCCTGAAACTAAGGTCTAGGGGCATTACGTATCGCCACCCCCTAACCTTGAACTCCGATCTAGGGTCGTTAGGTATCGCCGTCCCCCCAGTCCTTTATATGTGCACATGTTCTCTGTAAGTCAATTCCAAGTTGTATCCAGTTACATACTGGGGTGGGTTTTTCCCCATGCCCCGAAAACATAAAACATGTTCTGAAAGACATTTCTTTCTCAAATGTAACTTAAATCATAAGATTTTATATAATAGCTGTAATAAAAATGATCTATCGCCCTAAGGCATAAAAAAGTAAATCTTTTGCAAAAATAACAACATGAAAATCAATTTAGAAGAGTAGTTTCAACTCAGTGTGTTCGGAATTTGGCTGGAGCTATACCGCTTCGTCGAAGGAGATTGCAACTCCTGCAATGGTGTATAGGTGATAACTTGATTAGACTAAAAACTACGAGATAAGTTCTGGAACTAGGCTAAACTAGTAAATTCAAGCACATGATATTGTAACTTGGTATTTCATATTTGTACTAAGATGCAATGTGTACATACGAATTGATACGAGACCTTAAGGGTGGTCTCTAACACGCTAAGGTGGAACTGATGTGGTTACAAACTGATTCTGGGAAATTGTGTGCCACGCGTCGCGATGCAAACCTTTTTGCCTTGCGACGCGAGATATAATTCCAGGATTCTGTTCTTCTTCTTCAAATCCAACACACCCAATTGCAATTCCTATCACTTCAATACTAAAAACCATAACACAAAACATCATCATACATCATCTTCACACATTATAATTCAAGTTAACATCATCCACACTCTATTAATCACATCAACCTCACTCTTGGCTTAAACCTTAGAATTATCAAATTTGGATACTTATCTTACAACCAATTCCATGCTCATTTCCTCACTAATTGCAAACCCTAGAATGCCACTAACACCAACATGTTTCCATATCACCAAGGTTTCAAAATCACAAATTTGGGTTAAGTAAATCTTACCTTCTTTCTTGTTGTTGGGTCTTCTTCATCCCTTAAATTCTATGGATGCCAAATCTTTTATGCTTCTTTCTCATTCTCTCTTTCTTCTTTTCATTTTCTTCTTCTTTTTCTATTCTTCTTCTTCTTCTTTCTCTCCTTCACGTCTTCCCTTCTTCTTTTGTTTCCAAATTTATGAATTTATGAATAGTGCACCCCTTTTGTAGTTGACCTTAAAAAAATAGAAGAGTGTAGAAGTTTATGGATTTTACTAGAATGCCCTCGGTTACTATTCATCTGAATTTTTTATCTGTATTTTTAGCCCATTTATGTTTCGAAATTGGAAAAATATTCAACGCAAAAGTTGTATATCTCGATCTCAGCTTTTTGACGATATAAAATTCATAAAATTCAGAATTTTTATGAGAAAGTTATGCCTCAAATACTATAGGCTGTCCGGAATTAAATATCTTAGAATCTTGTATCGTACTTCCGAAGAATTTACTGATTGTCCCCAAAGTCGTTCCATAAGTACATATGTGTCCCTACGTAACTTGTGTTATGATACCTTTATCCCGTAATACCATAATACTATAATGTAACAATAATAGAATTATTGGTTGTTATAAGGAAAAATGGCCATGTCCTAGGCTGAGATGGAACTACATAAATTGAAGGAGCAGATGAAGGTGATGACCTAAAAGATGATGGGTAAAAATGAAGATTTTCTGGATTACAACACTATAGCTTTCAAGGAACAACTGCCTATAGAGTTCAAAATACATGAAATGGCAAAGTTCAATGGGAAGCGAGACCTCAAGGCACACCTTCGTCAATACGTGTCCTTGATGAGTAGTGTTAGACTATCCCAACACCAAGTGCGGTTTGGGATTTCACTAGAAAGAGTGCTCGTGGTATGGTACCATGGCCTCGAGATGAAAGTAAATAAGGATTGGAGAACATTGGCCAAGGTTTTCTTGAGTCAATATGTCATAGACATGAAGATTGATGTGTCACTCCGTGACCTAGAGAACACGAAGCAAAAGTTAGACGAGAGCTTGAAGGAGTATATGGACCGCTGGAGAAGCCAGCCTTTGAAAATGAAGACAAAACCCTCATAAAAAGATCAAATAAAAATGATAATAAAGAGAACTAAACCCTCCACCTACAATAAGTTGAAGAGGATGACCTCCATGATCTTGTACTTTTGATAGCTAAAAGAGACTGTCATGGACTTGGAAAAGGAAGAGGTGGAGAGCAAAAAGCTTTATAACCAAGCACAATACAATAAAAACAATAGAGGAGGCTCAGAAAATGGGGTATTAGAGGTAAACACCATCTAGAAATGATACTTATCTGACATGGGAAAACCACTAGACCAAGTACTAGAAGAACTGACAAGACATGGTCTCTTGAAGCCGTTGGATCCACAATAGAAGCCGATGACTAAATATGGAATCACTCTCTACTACTGCGCATTCCACCAATTCCCAGGTCATGAGACTGAAATGTGTTCTCACTTGAAATATAAGATCCAATACTTGATCGACGGAGGCAAAATACCTGATACTGAGGGGTACTACTCCTAAGCATGATTTGTTCCTCGCACCTTTACTTATCATGTGATGACTCTCTTTTGAATGTTCAATGAAATAAATTTGGTTTTACAAAATTCTCTATCTCCCGATAAGAATGAGCATGTCTAAATTTCGTAAAAGTTGTAACTTTGGAATCACTAGCAGAATGTTATCCAAAAGTTACGCACTAAACTTGCACTTAGAATCGCAAAACTGTTAGAAAGAATTTATGCTAGCGTGACTTGTAGGAATGGTCAAAACATTTGACATTAATTTGACCCATTTTTCAAGGTCAAGACTGAAATGACACTTGGTTCATGAGACGATGCAAATAAAAATTTCTAAAAAAATAGAAAAAAGGAAAAAAGAATTACCAAAATATGAAAGAGAAAGATGAAAATGAAAAGAAAAAAAGAAAGAAAAATGTTGAATCCCCCCAAAGAATCTAATCCACTGTCGGATTATTTAGTAACCAGGAGTATCATGAACCACACGACTACTTTTACGTCAAACGATAAATTAGATAACGAGTATGAAATGCAACTTGAGTTGGTGAAGTTGTTGAGTAACCAGGGGCTCGCATCACAAATGTGCAGTCTTTGCGTCAAAAGGTAATTTGACGACTTAAGGAAGCTTATGATAAGCCTTATATAATAAAAAATAAGAAAATATTTGAAAAATCATGTTAATCCTTAACTAGGTGTTAGATCACCTTGACCAAGGAAAAGATAAAAAGTGAACTAAAGTGTCAGCACTAATCTACACTTAGCGTCATCATAAACCGATCCAGGTTTGCGCACAAGTTTTTGTAAAAGGATCACACAAACACGGAGAAGCATTCTAAAGGTGAATATTGGAATTGGAATTTTGGAATTGAAATCAATTTGAAAGAAGACGTTTGGATTACTATTATTTGGCACAATTTAGACTATTTATTTATTATTTATTCTACTGGCATGCTTTCCTATATGTTTTTTTTTTTTTATCTTTTTTGTTATCATTGCATGTATTTATGTAATTCTGGATTACACTGCACATCTGGCCAGACTTCCAGTGAGTCCGCTAGACATAAATCTAAAAGGACACATCCGACCATCCATTCTCATGTCCAACCTGCAATAGTTAATTTCATCAATTTTTTTTTATTGTTGTTTATTATTGTAATACTGCTTTCTGAACATTATGATATGCTTTTAAGTTGTGTTTGTGCTTTTGAGTGTTTTAAATTACTTCGCATGATATTGCATTATAGGGCATGGTGATATCTCTTTTCAAATCTTGATATTATACTAGCATCAGTAAGGGATGATTTCGAACCCAAAGAGGTTTATGGTCAACATTGGAAGGGGTATAGTGCGACCATAAATCATTCCCAATGTCTAATACTAGGTGGCGACTCCTTTATTCTCTGATTAATCCCCTGTGGGCTAATTATACTCTCTACGAGCTGCAAGCTCAATAGTTTCGTGGTTTCCGACGTCATATGCATAGCGAAAAGTCCTTATTCACTCCTGCACATGGTCTTCCCTAAGGTTAAACATGCCTATATCATATTAATGTGGTTCAATAGACAACACTTAACTACCAACTGTGTCTTAGCGTTGTGTATTCTTTGCTATGTTTTCTAGGTAATCTAGTATATCTTCAGGTCTTTTGTCCCTAAATTCACCATTACACATCACTTCCACTTCTTGTCTACCTTCGAGTGTTTCCCTCATGAAAGTAGGAAACAATCCTCCATATTTCAAACCCGTGATGTTGGAAAATACCTAACATCTCATTAAATCTCTCATAACATTGATAAAGTATTTCACTTGAATATTGTGTGAACGTTGTAATTATCCTCTTAAAGGAGTTTATCCTATACGGAAGAAAGAATTTTGTTTTAGAAATTACTCTTGCAAATCATCTGATGTTCTAATGAATCCTGACTTAAGGTTCTGCAGTGAAATTTTAGCTTTATCATTTAAAGAAAAAGGAAAAAAACTTGAGTCGAATCATATTCATGCTGTAATTTTGGTATGTGCATATATTACATACCTCTTCAAATTCCCTTTAGTGTTGATAAAGGTTTTCTGATTCTAGAGCGTGGAATATGGGTAAAAGTTGGATGACACCTAGTTTGAAATTGAAACATGAAACATCTTGAGGGAAAACAATGCAAGATGGTGATCCTGACATAGTAGGATTCATGTATTCTCATAGTATCCTAGGATGATTAAGATCACATGTGAGTGTCCTAGAAGGAGATTATGTATGTTCTATACCAAATAGATCCCAATAAAGTTCCAGGACCTCACAATTTCCAAATATTTTTTAAAAAAAACACTAGTCTTCGATAGAAGAGGAAATGATCAAGACATGTCTTCACTGACTCAATAACCAAGGTGATATCACATACCTTAATCACATTTTTATTACTTTGATCCCAAAATCCATTTTTCTAAAATTAATGAAAGAATTCAGATAATTAGTTTATGTAATATGATTTATAGAGTAATGGCCAAAACCATAGCTAATAGGATGAAAATAGTATTTAAGCATGTAATTTCCCTAAACCAAAGTGCTTTTATTCCAGAAAGGCGCATTTCAAATAATATTATCATTCGGTATGAGTGCTTAAACAAAGTATGGAGTCGCAAGAAGGGAAATGAAGGTGTAGTGGCATTAAAATGGATATAAGCGAGGCATATGATAAAATTGAGTGGGATATTTTTGAAGGATACCATGGAGAGGATGGGATTTTCAAAGAAATTGATTAAGCTAGTTATGAGGTGTATTTCTTCATTAAATCCATGAGGTATGTTACACCTTCAAGAGGCCTCAGACAAGGATGCGTATTGTCTCCATACTTTTTCATTATCTATCTTAAGGGGTTCTTGGCATTACTGTAGAAAGCTGAAGAAACTAAAGAGATCCAATGGGTGGTTTTTGGTAGGAATATATTTAATCCCACTTACTTTTTGTATATGAAAGTCTAATATTCACCAAAGCTTCATTACAATAGTGTAGGAAACTGAAGAGTATCTTTGATTATTATGCTCTAGAATTTGGACATATATTTAATTTTGAAAAGTCCTCACTTTTCTCATCCCAAATATTAAAGAACAATAGGGATTTAGAGCATCTTCCAATTGAATATAATGTCTATCCATGAGAAATAGTTAGGTTTACCATCAATGATAGGGAGGAATAAGAGATAGTTCTTCAATGATATAAAGCTCAGAATTTTGAACAGGTTGAGGAATTGGCTTTCTACGCTTTTTTCAAGTGGAGGAGAGAAGTGTTGATAAAAGAAGTGGCACAAGTTATCCCCACCTATACAATGGGTGTGTTTATGATTCCAAGTGTCCTTTGTGACGATATCCACAAACTTCTAACAATGTTTTGCTAGGAAGGAAATGACTCAACAAAAAGAATTCATTGAGTAAGATGAGAGTGGAAATGCTAGACTAAGAAGAGGTGAGGTCTAGGTTAAAGGGATTTAATGTAATTCAATCAAACATTGTTTGCAAAAAAAGATGGAGAATAGTTTAGGAATCAGATTCAATAGTGGACTTAATTTTGAAGTGGAGGTACTTTAAAAATGGCATATTCTTGGAAGCAACTATGGGAATCAACCATTCTTTCATATGGAGGAGTGTGATGTATGTTGCGATGTATGCCATAGAGCATCATGTAATATGTAAACGGGATTTATTTTAATATATAAACGATGCAGTTTATAATTTATGAAAGTCTTGATTTTAAATTTGCATATTATTAAATTATCACGAATGCCCTTGGTTACTATTGTGCTTTTAGACTTAGTGTATAAGTGTTATACACAAGAGGATTTAAGTTTGAAATTAGTAATCCAATAAAGTCCATGGAGAACGAACAAAGACAAATACTTTTTTTACAGTTTATCTACAGATGCAGTCCATTCTATAATATATGATTACTTTGATATGGGTCAATCATGTGGCGACATGGAAATGAAGGGACCATATATGATGAAATCATATAGGAATGGACCAAGACATAAATGAATTTCATTTAATATCCGTTAAATAAAGAAATTCATATCAGTCTAATAGATGATCATATATGGGTTTATCTGAATCCTGAGTGTACAATGAACTTCTGCGTGACAGGCTAAGTCATTTGA
Organism: Zanthoxylum bungeanum; assembly: GCA_019454045.1. NCBI lineage: Eukaryota > Viridiplantae > Streptophyta > Magnoliopsida > Sapindales > Rutaceae > Zanthoxylum > Zanthoxylum bungeanum. The sequence continues at coordinate 2,628 of SKCR01019102.1, read as the reverse complement.
TTTACAAAAGTGAGGTTGGTGTGTCAATCCCGACCAACAGTTACGTACTTTAGGGGCATTGTTTGTTGTGTGGTTGGGAATATTTTACATAGATATGAAGTCCACTTCTTCTTGCGAGAAATAAAAGAGTATCTTCCATAAGGGTTGATTCGGGACTTGAACAATTAGAGGATTCAAATTTTTCTATTACAAATAGAAATAGAAATTTATAATAGTTATGAATAAATTATTCATTAGAGAATCAAAGGTACTTCTAGTATAAAAATAATTAAAGGACTATAACGGACATTATGACCCAGTTTTAATTATGAGATACTCATGGAGGGTCAATCTGTATCTAGTGACTATATCGGTGGATGTCAACGAGGTTGGAATAAAATATATCTAAAGTGATGAGTTTCAGCTTCAGGTTTTTAGTGAAATTAGTAATAAATGATATTTGATTAAAGATTTTTAATCAATATTCTCATATTATTAGAGGTTGGAGCGATAGGTCCATTTGGTCCCAATGTTAGCTCGATATATTATAGGAAACCATAAAATAATCGGAGAGTCCAATTATGATATCACAATCATAACTATTGGTTATGATATAATTATTAATGAGATTAATAATTAATTTCGTTCACGATTAGGAAACAATATTAAATAGTTTAATTAAGTTTCAGTGCACCCAGTTATGAGATAATATAGAGTTTTAATTTGAAGAGTTTAAATTAAATATTATTAATTTATTTAATTTAGTTAATCTTTTGATTAAATAAATTAATTATGTGATTCTAAAATAAATACATAATATTTGATATTAAGTATTTAATTAATAAAAAATATGGGCAAAGTTAATGCCCATGGTGGTGATTATTAGTGTTAGGATTTGTTTTTGGACTAAAGTTCAAGGGTGTTGACATATTCCTACATCAGTTAAGAACATTTTGGGACTGACAAGAGTAAATTTTGACAAGCAAAATCCTTCTGAAGTGCATTGGAATCGCATGACAATGGGTTTATCCAGTTTCTGTTATTGCTACATATTAAAGAGATAGAGAGAGAAAAAATTTTGAATGTCGATCCTGGGACCTTGGTTCAAAATTCTACTACGCGATGAGCTTTTCCGTGAAGAGTTCATGATGAGATTTCCTACAATTGGCATCAAGAGTAGGTTGAAAAGTATTATAACTCAATTTTTTTTTAATTATGAGATAATTATTGTAGTATTTATTTTTATGTATGAGATGCCAGAAAATAGAATATAATATGTAATAGGAGTGGTTATAAAATAAATAAATTTTATAAGATAAATTTATTCACATGATGATGTTTATTTATTTTAAATGCATTAGTCATAAATTGTTCCGTCTTTTTAGGAATGTAAGGTCATAAGACCATTTTAGGAATAAATATAAATGTTGTAATTTATTTTTATTATGTAAATTATAGAGCATGTTGCCAAGGAGGGCACAAAGGTAGTAATTGAGCAATGTTTGATAAATGTTGATCGTGGTTGTGGGAAGCTATGATAAACATATTTATGATGAGTTCGACGGTGGCATATGGTGGTGATTACCGCACAAAAGCATGTCTTACGAGCCAAAGTGCTAATATGGTCCGTAGTGAGCACACGACTGCATGAATCATTATATCCATATATTACGAATGAGATGATACCGACAGACGATAGATTACCCTATCACCATTGAGTCAAGGGTTGAAGACCAAAAAGATTCTACCGACAGACAATAGTTTATCATATCACCCTAAGCATATGTACTCTTTTTCGGTGTATATCTATTATTCTATTACACACTACATTATAACTCAAGAATCTAGCATAAGTAACATAAGGGCAACATGCCCTGTTGGACAATTATGACCCATAACATCACTATTTATAAATGACATGGTGTTTTTGTACAAATTAACTATGTGACAAATGAAATTGCTATTTTATCATTTCGTAATTGGGTTACTTGGATATATAAATGATAAAAGTCCATATGGTTAAACCGGATTAATAAGATATGAGACAGTAGTAATCCGTGAATGGTTTGATCATTAAATATCCATATTTATAGTATTATCGAGACTGGACATCGATAATGCGGAATAAACTAGTATTATACTTGTGCGCGTTATGGAAGTTTAACGGCATAGTTCTCATATATTTAAGTATTGGATACTTATGCAAGTGTGATAGGAGGTTCTGTTAGCCGTTGGACCAGGAATAGATTCGCTCTGGATAGACCCCTCGGAGTCCCATTGGTATTATGACTATATGTCTTTGGGAATCCGGATCAGGGTAGGTGTTTGTGATCTTTAACCTGAGACTTGCATTGCTAATACTTGTGACAATCAGTTTGCTTTGGTTTTGGTAGTCTGGAGCTTTAATAGGTTCTGTGTACGTCTCTTCTGGGTTTACTAAGAATCTCAGTGTATTGGGTATGATGTCAAGATGAGAGTATCACTTCAGTCATATGGAGATGATGATCACGTAAGATACGGTACTAGTACTCTTAAATGCTGCAGCTATCGGGGCTGTATGACTAGGTCATGATTATCCGATTATAGAGACTAGTTACGCGGGATCCGATATATGCTTCGTACGGGGCAGACACAATTCTAACCCTAAGT
>SKCR01019101.1:0-58543 GCA_019454045.1 Zanthoxylum bungeanum | reverse complement strand
GTAGAAGTTAGAATAGTTCTAGCCGGGGAGAGGAAATAGAGTGATTTGTTCTAGGAATAATTTGTGACATATCCATCCGCATATCATTATTAATTTACTAATCGCGCCTTATTATGCTTTTAGAATGCATGCTTATGGGTGTTATGATGAGACCTAATTAAAGATAATAAATTGGTTGCCAATTTACACGAAAAAACCCTCAAAACATTAAGCGTTTTCCTTCCGTTGAGTGATTCTTACTCAAGATCCAAAGTTGGCATTGGTTTGTTGGCCAAAGTCAAGACCTTTGTCAATTGCGGATGTGTTTGAATCATGAGAGTTTTTTCCATATCGGTGTCTTGTCCAAGTCGTGATTTGTTGGCCAAAGTCAAGATCACTTCTTGTCCATCGACATTGATTACGAAGCTTTCCATGTCAATGGGTCCCGCTTAACTGGAATCATTAAGCTTGTTGTGCCAAAGCCAAGGCTTAGTTGATTCAGAGGAAAAAGGTTAGGAAAATATATTGGATATATTGGCATATATATTGATATATGTTTGGACTTGGATGTCCACCTACTGGATGTAGGATTTGGATGAGATCCAATTGATCTTAGAGATCTACCTAGTTAAGTATCATACAATTTGTTGGCCAAAGTCAAGATTGTATGTTATTTAACGAGATCCTAGCCCACTAGGAAAACGGTTTCCCGAGTACTCGACGGAGGGTTAGAGGCTCGCCGAAAAATAGTGGGAGGCAAGTATTAGTTTTGCAATTTCGTTTAGATACTTGCCATACACGCTCATTCAATATTTCGTCAATAAGTTAATATATTAGTTGGACTAATATTTAATTGTTGCTTTAATTAAACAGTTGGACTGTATTCAAAACCCCTTCATTTATAGTTGATTATATAATTGGATTATAGTAATCAATATATTTGAAATTTACCGATAATTTATAATTGATTATATATTGGATTATAGTAATCAATATATATTTGATTTAACCAATAAAAGTATATTGATTTATAGTTGGACTATAGTAATCATTATATTAAATAGTATCTGAAATCGTTGATTAAATAGTTGGATTATTAGAATCAAGATAAATTGAAAGATTAGTGTTTAAAACATAATCCTAGTGAAAAATGTGTTTAAACGACTTTAATTTTCAAATTGGGAATAAAATTTCAAGATGGTCCTGGAAACTAATAAGTTACTTTACTTGATAAAATAACATATTAGGCCTAAGCCCAAAGTTAAGCAAATAGTAGAGCATGATCTTTGGAAGATTCATGTGATGATAACTAGTATTAATTCATTATACTTGTCAAAATGACTCCTTAATTTCCTAATCAGAACTAAGGATTAGATCCTTAAAGTATGATGAAGAAATTGAAGGATCTTCATAGATCTATTCTTAGATCTTAGAATCATTAATTGCAATAGTAAACTCTTGGAGAGTTAATGGCTATGCTCAAGGAGCCAAAGCTAAAGTTTGCAATAGGGCAATAAGCGCAAGACGCATCTTACTTCAATATTCTAGAAGGCCAAGGCTTGGCCAAAGGCTTCTGGGATATTGAAAAGGGCAAAGGCAAAATCATTATTGTCTTATAGGAAGACAAATGACATATCCCAAGATGTCTGCTTAAACTGTTCCAAATGGGATCACTGAAGCGTGACTGCCGTATGGACAAAGCAGACATGAAGGAATTGAAGAAGAGCAAGGCTCTCACTTCAAATATGTTTGTCATAAATATGTTCACTACTAGTATTAAAATTGGATTTTAAATACTAAGTGTGATACATAAATATGCATTGATGTGCAGAATTTGCTATGAGCAGGATACTGACTTCAATTGAGATTAATCTGTGAATCGGAAACGGGACGAAAGTAGCTGTTTTAACGTAGATACCTAAGTTTAGGAACTACCCTTCGGGTGTGTACTTAAATTAGGAAACTGTTATAATGTAACTAGTTTGACTAGAAACATTTTCTTTATATCGGTTTAACCCGTTGGGTTTATCTTTATATTCTAGAACACTAAAGTGTTTTATTTTATAAAGATGATATTGAGATAAACACATTAGATGTGAGTAACAGTATTTATATTTTGAATATAAATAAATCTCAAACATATAATATGACGAACAAATAGCTCAAACTGATTTGATCAGATAAGACTTATTTGTGGCAGTGTTGTCTGGGACACATTAAACAAGACTCGTATATCCACACTTTTGAAGAGTGGATACTAGGACGAATTGATTCCATTCAAATGATGTCTACGAATCTAGTTTATTAGGTAAAATACCTAAAATACCTTTTACTTGGTAAAAGTGTAAGTGCCATCAATCTGTTAGCCCTGTTCATAGTGACGTAAGTGGGGCCATGTCTAGCTAGGCTAAATGTGGAAATGAATGTTTCGTGACCTTTACATCGCGTTATGGTTATGTGTTTCTTATGAAACATGAATCGGAAAATTTTAGAGTTTCGACACGAAATAGACAAACAGATCGGCTAAAGTATTAAAACCATCACGGTTTGACCATGATGAAAATACTTAAGCAGTAAGTTTCTTAAATACTTGAAAGAGAATAGTATTCTTTCAATGAGGACTCCTCCTGGAACACGTCAATTTGACGGTGTGTCCAAACGGAGAAACCGAATTTTGTTAGACATGATAAGGTTAATCATGAGTCGCTCTGAGCTACCATTTTCCTTCAAAAGGATAAGCATTAATAGTGCAATACTTATTTTGAATAAGGTTCCATGAAAATCTGTTAGACAGAACTCATATTTAATATGAACAGGAAAGAAACAAGGTTTTCTCACTCCTGAAGATTTGGGAATGCTAGGCATACGTTTGGATGATACCAAACTAGAACCCAAATCGGATAAGTGCCTAAATTGTAGGTTATCCTAGGGAAACTAAAGTATATTACTTATACATCTCACATTAGAACAATGTAGTTGTTGCTCGCCATGCGTTTTTCCTAAGAGGAATACCGATATGCAGTGGTAAGTGGGAGGATAGTAAAACTCGATGAAAATCAGAGTAATACTATTCCAGGCACCGATTCTTTAATGGAACACAAACAGTTCATCAAGGATGAAACTGTACCACAATCTTCGAATACACAAGAACCGCGTTAGTCGGAGAGAATCAGAAAACAACCTGGGAGGTATGGGTTTCTGATCTCACCTCATAAAGATGTCAATCTTATTGAGGAAGACGAACTAACTACATATGAGGAAGTGATACAAGGTATCGACTCCCCATTATGGCAAAGTGCCATGAAGTCCGAAATGGATTCCATGTATACCAACTATGTTTAGAGACTAGTTGATGTACCAGAAGGCATTGTGCCTATTAGTACTATATAAGTCTTCAAGGAAGACATACGTGGATGGCAGCATACCAACGTACTAAGCTAGGCTTGTAGCGGAAAGATATCGTTATCAACATTGTGTTGATTACAACGAAACCTTTTACCTGTTGCCATGGATAAATCCATTTGGATAATGCTTGCTGATGCTGCATGTTTCATTCATGAATATATGGCAGCTGAACGTCAAAATCGCTTTCCTTAAACGGAAACCTCTTTGGAGGATGTTTATAATATCCTGACGGTTTTGTCGTACCAAAACTAGTAAATAAGGTTTGCAGGTTATTCGATCCATGTATGGATTGAAGTAAGCATTGGATTCTTGGAACTATCGTTTTGATGTAATCATAATGGTGTATGATTTGATTCAAAACGAATATGATTCTTGTGTATATAAGGAGGTTAGCGGGAGCGCACTGACAATGATGTCCTAAATAATGATGATATGTCATTTCTTAGAAACGATATTCCCATATTACAATCGGTGAAAGCTTGGCTTTCATGAAAATTCTCCGTAGAATTCTTGGGAGAAACAACCTTTATTCTAGGAATAAAGATCTACTGGGATATATTTAAAGTTGTTAACACTCTCTGAGAACTCGTACATTGAAAAATGTACATGACTTGGTATCTCATACGCTTTGAGCATATGAAGTCACAAACAGGTCAATCCAAGTGATAGTCACTGGATTGATATTAAGAACATCCGTTAGTATTTTAGAGAACTAAAGATGATGTCTTAAACTATGGAGAAGGAGAACTTGAAGTGACTGGGATCATTGCTGCAAGTTTCCTAATCGATAAAAACAACGGTACTATACAATTTGAATAACGGAACAGTGAGCTGGAAATCTTCCAAGCAAAATACTGTTACCGAATAAACAACAAATGCGGGTTATTGTTGCGGTTGAGGCAGCAATAGAAGAAATTTATGTCGATGATAAATCTAATTAGATTAGATATAGTTCTGAAAGAAGCTGAGCTAGGCGTCAGCACAGGCTAAAGAATTAATGTCTCATCAACGATCCAGATATATACTTCGACTATTCATCTGATTCGTTCGAATCATACATCGTGGCGATGTGATGATCGAATAAATCACATCAGACGATAATCACGCAAATCCGCTGACGAAAGCCTTTCCTAAGCAATTTGAGCGACCGTACATAGTTCGGGTGTATAACACTCGAGTGACTGGCTATAGGCCAAGTGGGAGATTGTTGGACAATTATGACCCATACGTCAACTATTTTTACAGATCATGGTGTTGTTGTACAAATTAACTATGTGACAAAGGAAATTGCTCTTTTATCATTTGTGATTAGATCACTAAAGATGTATAAATGATAGAAGGTCCATATGATTAGTTCCTGGATTGAGATGATTGAGACAGTATCAATCCACGAAGGTTTAATCATTAAATATCCCTAGTCGTAGTATTATCTGTTGGACAATTATGACCCATAGCGTCACTATTTGTACAGATCATGGTGTTGTTGTACAAATTAACTATGTGACAAAGAGATTGTACTCTAATCATTTGTGATTAGATCACCTAGATGTATAAATGATAGGAGGTCCCTATGATTAGTTCCTGGATTGAGATGATATGAGACAGTATCAGTCCACGAAGGATTAATCATTAAATATCCATAGTCGTAGTATTATCGAGACTGGACATCGATAATGCGGAATAGACTAGTATTACACTTGTGTGTGTTATGTGAGATCATAACGGCATAGTTCTCATATATTTGGGTATAGGATACTCATGCAAGTGTAATATGAGGTTGTGTTTTACCGATGGTACGGAAAACAGCTTCGCTCTGGATAGACCCCTCGGAATTCCATTGGTAGTATGACTATGTGTCTATGGAAGTCCGAAATCAGGGTAGGTGTATTTGGTCTTAACCTGAGACTTGCATCGCTAATACTTGCGACAATCGGTATGCTTTAGTTTTGGTCGTCCAGGGCTTTAACCGGTTCTGTGTACGCCAATGCTGGGTATATTGAGAATCGTAGAGTATTGGGTGTGATGTCAAGATGGAAGTGTCACTCCAGTCATAGTGGAGATGATGTCACGTAGGATACGGTACTAGTGCTCTTAAGTACTGCAGTCATCGGGATATTATGACTAGGTCATGTATATCCGATAATAGAGACTAGTTACCAGACATCCGACATGTGCTTCGTACGGGGCAGACACGACTCCAGCCCCAGGCCTAGCACGTGACAATCCGATACTGGATCGCAATACGCAATACTACGTATACTACGCCTGACATAGATTATATATTCCAGTAAGAATATTTCTGGAGAATTGGGTAGGCACGGTGCTTTGCTAGAAGCCAACCATGTCTTGTAAATCGGTAAGCACGTGGTATGAGGTACGCACGTATTCGGATAATTCGATGACCGTATTTACTGCCAACATATCCAGGGATCTCTTGGGTCGCTTCCCAAAGATTCACCGATGACAGTTGATTAAATTAGAATTAATCTGGGATTAATAAGAGAGAAAATTAATCTGGGATTAATTAAGATGGAGAAAATTAATCTAGGATTAATTGAGGTATTATTTAATCTGGGATTAAATGTGTTCGGAAGAGAGAGAACACGATTAATTTGGAATTAATCGGTAGAATAAATTTAATTGTTAAATTTGATTTTTCTATTTAATTTATTCGTATGGCTAAAATTAATATATCAGATATATTAACATGAATTGGATTTCATTACGAAATTAAAGTTGGACTTTAATGCGAACGAGCGAATTAATTTAGAATTAATTCGTAGACGACATTCGTAATATATTTGCGAGCATCGTTATTTAATTAAATTAGATTTAATTATTTAGCGATGAAAGTTCGTTTAATTAGATTAAACGGAACCGAGCCGCGGCAAATGTTCGTAGAGATATTTGAATTTTGAATTCAAATGTGGGGCCCACTTTAATGTGGTAGTTGGGAGGGTAGTTGGCATTTATGCCAAAACCACTTACTTTCCACCACTTGGTTTAGGTGAAACCAAATTACCCCAACTACATGGTTTTGGGTAAAAGGGTAAAACCCTTTAACAAAACCAAAAGGCCTCTCTCTCTCTTCACTCAACACAACACTTGGAACAAAGAAAAACCCTAATACACAAGGTGTTTGGGCGTGAGCATGCTTCTCCTTTCTCTTTGATTTTGTGGCAAAATCAAGTTAGCTAGCACTTGGAGAAATCAACTAAGGTGATAGGGAAACTACTTCAAGAGTTGGAATCATCACTTAAAGCTTGGAATCAACAAAGGAAGGATCTTGAGATCTTCAACTCAAAGCTTGGAATCAACAAAGGAAGCATCTTGGATCTTGGATCTTCTTCTCAAATTTTAAAAGCTCAAATCCATTCAATGTAAGTAATTCCGCAACTTATTTTGAATTTATGAACATGTTTTCATGCTTATTAGATCCTTGGCATGTTCTAGGAACACTAACATTATCGAGATTGGACATCGATAATGCGGAATAGACTAGTATTACACTTGTGCGCGTTGTGAGGGCATGACGACATAGTTCTCATATATTTGGGTATTGGATACTCATGCAAGTGTAATAGGAGGTTGTGTTTTACCGATGGTACAGAAAACAGCTTCGCTCTGGATAGACCCATCGGAATTCCATTGGAAGTATGACTATGTGTCTATGGAAGTCCGAAATCAGGGTAGGTGTATTTGGTCTTAACTTGAGACTTGCACCTCTAATACTTGTGACAATCAATATGCTTTGGTTTTGGTCGTCCAGGGCTTTAACCGGTTCTGTGTACGCCTCTACTGGGTATATTGAGAATCGTAGTGTATTGGGTGTGATGTCAAGACGGAAGTATCACTCCAGTCATAGTGGAGATGATGTCATGTAGGATACAGAACTAGTACTCTTAAGTACTGCAGTCATCAGGATGATATGACTAGGTCATGTTCATCCAATTATAGAGACTAGTTACCAGACATCCGACATGTGCTTCGTACGGGGCAGACACAATCCAGCCCCAAGCCTAGCACGTGACATTAGATACTGGATCGCTATACACAATACTACGTATACTACGCCTGACATAGATTATATATTCCAGTAAGAATATTTCTGGAGAATTGGGTAGACACGGTGCTTTGCTAGAAGCCAACCATGTCTTGTAAATCGGTAAGCACGTGGTAAGAGGTACACACTTATTCGGATATTCCGATGACCGTATTTACTGCCAACATATCCAGGGATCTCTTGGGTCGCTTCCCAAAGATTCACCGATGACAGTTGACTTAAACTAGAATTAATCTGGGATTAATTAAGAGAGAGAAAATTAATCTGGGATTAATTGATGCATTATTTATTCTGGGATTAAATGTGTTAGGAAGAGAGAGAACGCGATTAATTTGGAATTAATCGGTAAAATAAATTTAATAGTTAGATTTGATTTTTTTATTTAATTTATCCGTATGGGCTAAAATTAATATATCGGATATATTAATATGAATTGGATTTCATTACGAAATTAAAGTTGGACTTTTATACGAACAAACGAATTAATTTAGAATTAATTCGTAAACGACGTTCGTAATATATTTGCGAGGCATCGTTATTAATTAAATTAGATTTAATTATTTAGTGACGAAAGTTCGTTTAATCGGATTAAACGGATCCGAGCCGCGGAAAATATTCGTAGAGACCTTTCTTTTGAATTTTGAATTCAAAAGAGTGCGGGGCCCACTTCACAGTGTGAAGTGGTAGTTGAGAGAGTAGTTGGCAATTATGCCAAAACCACTTGCTTTTCAACTACATGGTTTTGGTTTTTGGAAAACCAAGACCCAACTACCAAGTTTGGGTGAAAAGGGTAAAACCCTTTACCAACCTAACTCTCTCACTTCTAACACAACAGTTGGAACAAAATGAAAAACCCTAAGACACCATTTGGGCGTGAGTTTCATCCTCCATGAGCGTGAGCTTCTTGTCTTCCTCTCTTTGATTTTGTTGCAAAATCAACAAAGCTAGCACTTGTAGAAGTCTTCTAAGGTGATAGGGAAACCAACTCAAAGCTTGGAATCAACACAAAGGTTGGATCTTGGAGATCTTCATTCAAACAACTCAAAGCTTGGAATCATCAAAGGAAGGATCTTGGAAACCAACTCAAAGCTTGGAATCAATAAAGGAATGATCTTGGAGATCTTATTCTCAAAATTTTAAAAGCTCAAATCCATTCAATATAAGTAATTCCGTAACTTATAATGAATTTATGAACACCTTTTCTTGCTTATTAGATCCTTGGCATGTTTCTAGGAACACTAACAATAGCGACGTAAGTCTCAGGTTAAAGATCACATACACCTACCCTGATTCGAATTCCCATAGACATATAGTCATACTACCAATGGGATTCCGAGTGGGTCTATCCAGAGTGAACTGTTCCCGATCCAACGGCTAACAGAACCTCTTATTACACTTGCATAAGTATCCAATACCTAAATATATGAGAACTATGCTGTTAAGCTTCCATAACGCGCACAAGTGTAATATTAGTCTATTCCTTATTATTAATGTCCAGTCTCGATATTACTTCGATTATGGATATTTAATGATTAAATTGTTCGTTGATTAATATTGTCTAATATATTATTAATCTGATTTAACCTTATGGACTTTTATCATTAATATATATCCAAGTAATCTAATTACAACAATGATAAAATAGCAATTTCCTTTTGTCACATAGATAATTTGTACAATAATGATAAAATAGCAATTTCCTTTTTCCACATAGTTAATATGTACAAAAACACAATGTTCTTTACAAATAGTGATGCTATGGGTCATAATTGTCCAACAATCTCCCACTTGGCCTATAGCCAATCACTCAAGTATCTAACACCTGAACTATGTACATGTCGCTCAAACCTTTGCTGAGATATAACCTTCATCAGTGGATCTGTAATGTTATCATCTGATGCGATCTTCTCGAACTTCACATCGCCACGGTGTATGATCTCACGAATCAGATGAAATCGTCGAAGTACATGCTTGGATCGTTGATGAGACCGTGGTTCATTAGCCTGTGAGATAGCCCCATTATTGTCACAATACAAAGGTACAGGCTCAGCTGCTAACGAAACTACTCCTAATCCAATTAGGAATTTACAGATCCAAACTGATTCTTTTGCTGCCTCAGCTACAGCAATATATTCCGCTTCTGTTATTGAATTTGCAACAGTCTCTTGCTTGGAAGATTTCCAGCTCACTGCTTTGTTGTTTAAACAAAATATGTACCCTGATTGCGACTTACAATCGTCTTTGTCGGTTTGGAAACTTGCATCGGCGAACCCAGTCATCTCAAGTTCTCATTCCCCATAGACTAAGAAATCATATTTAGTTCATCTAAGATACTTAAGGATGTTCTTTACAGCAGTCCAGTGACCATCACCTGGATCGTCCTGATGGCGACTGCACATGCTCAAAGCGTATGAGACATCAGGTCGCGTACATATCATAGTGTACATGATCGATCCAACTGCTAAGCATACGAGATCCGAATCATTGCATCTCTCTCATTTTGAGTTTTAGGACACATATCCTTTGATAGAGAGATGCCATGTGACACCGGAAGCAGCCCCCTCTTGGACTGATCCATATTGAATCTCTTCAACACTTTTTCAATATACGAGCTCTGGGAGAGTGCCAACAGCTTTCTAGATCTATCCTGGTAGATCCTTATTCCTAGAATAAATGCTGCCTCTCCCAGGTCTTTCATGGAGAATTTTAATGAAAGCCAAGTTTTCACCGATTGTAGCATGAGAATGCCATTTCCAAGAAGCAATACATCATAAACGTATAGGACAATGAATGTCAGTGCGCTCCCACTAACCTTCTTATATACACAAGAATCATCTTCATTTTGAATGAAACCATATTCTTTTGTGATCTCATCAAAATGATGGTACCAAGAACGCGATGCTTGCCTTAATCCATAAATGGATCGGTTTAACTTGCAAACCATATTTGCATGTCTTGGTATGAAAAAACCATCAGGTAGTTACATATAAACATCCTCTAAAAGGTTTTCTTTAAGGAAAGCGATTTTGACATCCATCTGCCATATTTCATAATCGAAATATGCAGAAATAGCAAGCATTATCCGAATGGATTTAATCATGGCAACATATGAAAAGGTTTCGTCGTAATCGACACCATGTCGTTGACGATACCCTGTAGCTACAAGCCTAGCTTTGTACTTTTATATGTTGCCTTCCATGTATGTCTTCTTTTTGAAGATCCATTTATAACCCATAGGCTTAATGCCTTCTGATACATCAACCATTGTCCAAACTTGGTTGGTATACATGGAATCTATTTCGGAATTCATGGCTTCTTGCCATAAAGCGGAGTCAATACCTTGTATCGCTTCCTCATACGTAGCCGGTTCATCTTCCTCAATAAGATTAATGTCTACATGAGGTGAGATCAGAAATCCATACCTCTCAGGTTATTTTATGAGTCTCTCTGACTTACGCGGTTCTTGTGTATCAGAAGATTATAGAACAGTCTCATCCCTGATTGACTGTTCGTGTTCCGTGAGGGGGTCGGTGCCAGGAACAGTATCACTCCGATTTTCATCGAAATCTACTTTCCTCCCACTTACCATTGTATTCATGAATTCATTTTCTAGGAAAACCGCTTGAAGAGCAACAAATATTTTGTTCTCTTTTGGGTTGTAGAATAATATCCTTTCGTTTCCTTAGGATAACCTACAAATAGGCACTTATCCGATTTGGGTTCTAGTTTGGTACCATCCAAACGTTTAACATATGCCCAGCGTCCCCAAATCTTCTGGAATAAGAAACCCGATTTCTTTCCTGTCCATATCTCATATGGAGTCTGTTCAACAGACTTTGATGGAACCTTATTCAAAACAAGTATTGCACTGTTTAATGCATATCCCCAGAGGGAAATTAGTAGCTCTATGTGACTCACCATTGACCTTACCATGTCCAACAAAGTTTGGTTTCTCCGTTCAGATACACCGTTCAATTGAGGTGTTCCGGGAGGAGCCCATTGTGAAAAAATACCATATTCTTTCAAGTAATCTTGAAACTCATTGCTTAAATATTCTCCACCACGGTCCGACCGTAATGTTTTAATACTTTTTCCAGTCTGTTTTTCTACTTCGTGTTGAAACGCTTTGAATTTCTCAAAAGTTTCCGACTTGTGTTTCATAAGATACACATAACCATAACGCGATGCATCATCCGTAAAGGTTACGAATTATTCATATCCACCTCTAGCCTGGCTAGACATGGGCCTGCATACGTCACTATGAACGAGGGCTAACAGTTCGGTGGCATGTACACCTTTACCACTAAAAGGTATTTTAGGCATTTTGCCTAACAAACAAGATTCGTAGACATCATATGAATTAGGATCAAATCTGTCCAAGTATCCATTCTTCGAAAGTGTGGATATATGAGTTTTGTTAATGTGTCTCAGACGACAATGCGACAAATAAGTCTCATCCGTTTTACTCAATTTGAGCTTTTAGTTTGTCATGTTATATGTTTGAGATTCATTTATATTCAAAATATAAAGACCATTATTCACATTTGTTATACATATCAAAATATCATATTTATAAACAAAACACCTAGTGTTCCTGAATACAAAGGTATACCCGCATCGGGTTAAACTAGATACAGAGATAATATTCCCAGTCAAACTAGGTGGAAAATAACAGTCGCCTAATGTAAGTACATGCCCTGAGGGTAGATTCAAAACATAGGTGCCTACGGCCAAAACAGCGACTCCCGTCCCATTTCTGACTCGTATGTTGATCTCCCCTGAAGCCAGTCCCCTGCTAATTTATAGATCCTGCACATCAGTACATATGTGAGTATCACATCCAGTATAATAAATCAAATTTTTAAAACTAGTAGTAGATATGTTTATTTCAATAACAAACATACCTGAAGCCGGAGCCTTGCCCGCCTTCGCTTCCTTCAAGTCCGCCCTGAACTTACGACAGTCACGCTTCCAGTGACCCCGTTTTCCACAGTGTAGGCAGACGTCTTGGGATTTTTCCTTTGTCTTCCCAGAAGACTGTGATGATTGAGCCTTGCCCTTCTTTTTCTTCTTCTTCTTATTCTTCTTCTTCTTCATACCCCAGAAGTCTTCGGCCAAGCCTTGGCCTTCTTGGATGTCGAAGTTGTTGGTTTCTATTAAGGTCCCAAGATCAATTATAAGCATGAATAATGTGCGAATACAAATCGAAGAAGTTGCGGAATACTTACATCGATCGGTTGAGTGACGCGGCAAGCAACGAAACTCCAAAAACTGCTCACTGGTTTGGCGTGAACTGCAGTTTGTGCTCACTAGTTTTGGCTTCGTTTTGGGTCCTTCGTCAAGCTCTGACCTTCGTCGAACGATTCCTGGCTCATGGGTGGACTTCCCTATCACCTTTGCATGTCTCGTAACTGTGCTAGCACTTGAGATTTTGCCACAAAATCCCACTCCAAGCTTCCCTATCTCACGACAAAAACAGAACCAGTGAGGTATTTTGTGCCCCTTGGGCGTAAGGAGAAAGATGAGAATGGAGGGAGAGAGTTGTGTTTGGTTTGAGAAATTTGTGTATCTTATACACACATGTGAATTTCACATGCATTTCACTTGAATTTGGCTTTCAAAAAGCAAACCATTAAAGCCATAAATGGCACCAACCACACAAATCACTTCCATCAATCATGAATAGTGACTTGCGTCAATCACTCAAAGTGAAAGACTCCATCACTTGATTGACGAATGATGTGACGCTAGATGCGACTAGCGATTTGACGCTTGATTTGATTTGCCGCACACGAACTCAAAATGCGCATGCGCTCGCAAATGATCTTGGGCTCGGGTTCTATAATTCCAAACTAACGAATTTTCCATTGCATCGTAATAAAATGATTACGCCTAGCAAAATCACTATTCACGTCGCTAACGAATTAATTCTAAATTAATTCGTACGTCCGAATTAAAATCTAATTTTAATTTCGTGTCGAAATCTAATTTCGTTTAATATATCAAATATATTAATTTCCCGATTAATTCCAAATTAATCGTTATCTCTCTTTTATTGATATTTTATCCCAGATAAAATATCTCGGCAATTAATCCCAGATTAATTTTCTATCTCTTCTAATTAATCCCAGATTAATTTAGAGTGCGAGTTATACGTCATCGGTGAATCTTTGGGAAGCGACCCATGAGATCCCCGGATATGTTGGCAATAAATTCGGTCGTCGGACTATCCGAACACGTAAGTACCTTGTACTACGTTTATACCGAATTACAAGACAAGGTTGGCCTCTAGTAAAGCGCCATGCCTCTCCAATTCTCCGGAAACATCCTTACAGGAATAAATG
This sequence comes from Zanthoxylum bungeanum, assembly GCA_019454045.1. Taxonomy (NCBI): domain Eukaryota; kingdom Viridiplantae; phylum Streptophyta; class Magnoliopsida; order Sapindales; family Rutaceae; genus Zanthoxylum; species Zanthoxylum bungeanum. The sequence continues at coordinate 44,752 of SKCR01019101.1, read as the reverse complement.
ATCTGTATCAGGTGTAGTATACATAGTATTGAGTATTTCTGTCCAGTATCGGATGATCACGTGCTAGGCCTGGGGCTGGAATTGTGCCTGCCCCGTACGAAGCACATGTCAGATGTCGGATGTCTGGTGACTAGTCTCTATAATCGGATAAACCTGACCTTGTCATTTTATCCCGATAGCTGCAGCATTTAAGAGAACCAGTCTCGTATCCTACGTGACCATCATCTCCATATGTCTGGAGTGACACTTCCATCTTGACATCACACCCAACACATTACGATTCTCAATATACCCAGTATTGGCGTACACAGATGCTGTTAAAGCCCTGGACGACCTCAACCAAAGTATATTGATTGTCGTAAGTATTAGCGGTTCAAGTCTCAGGTTAAGACCAAATACACCTACCCTGATTTCGGACTTCCAAAGACACATAGTCATACTACCAATGGAATTCCGAGGGGGTCTATCCAGAGCGAAGCTGTTTCCCGTACCATCGGTAAAACACAACCTCCTATTACACTTGCATGAGTATCCTATACCCAAATATATGAGAACTATGTTGTTCTGCCCTCACAACGCGCACAAGTGCAATACTAGCCTTTTACGTATTTATCGATGTCCAATCTCGATAATACTCTGACTAGGGATATTTAATGATTTATCCTTCGTGGACTGATACTGTCTCATATTATTCTCCATCCAGGAACAAATCACAGGGACCTCTCATTATTTATACATCTAGGTGATCTAATCACAAATGATAAGAGTGCAATCTCCTTTGTCACATAGTTAATTTGTACAACAACACCATGATTTGTACAAATAGTGACACTATGGGTCATAATTGTCCAACAATCTCCCACTTGGCCTATAGCCAGTCACTCGAGTGTCTGACACCCGAACTATGTACAATTGGCTCAAACTGCTGAGAAAAGACTTTCGTCAGCGGATTTCCATGATTATCGTCTGATGCGATTTATACAATCATCACATCGCCATGATGTATGATCCGTACGTATCAGATGAATAGCCGAAGTATATATCTGGATCGTTGATGAGACCATTAATTCTTTAGCCTGTGCTGACGCCTAGCTCAGCTGCTAACAGAACTATATCTAATCTAATTAGATTTGTTTATCGACCCAGAAGGCTTCTATTGCCGCTTCAGCTGCATCAATAACCCATATTTGTTGTTTATACGGTAACAATATCTTGCTTGGAAGATTTCCAGCTCACTGTTCCGTTATTCAAACTGTATGGTACCGTTTGTGACTTTTACTCGTTTTATCGGTATGGAAACTTGCAGTAGTAATCCCAGTCACTTCAAGTTCTCCTTCTCCAAAGATTAAGATAGTATCCTTAGATCTCTCAGATACTAACGGATGTTCTTAACTTCAATCCAGTGACTATCATTCGGATTGGCCTGTTTGTGAATCCATATGCTCAAAGCGTATGAGACACCAGGTCGTGTATATTTTTCAATGTACGGTTTCTCAGAGAGTTTTCGAAAGTCAACCTTTCACCGATTGTTTATTATGGGAATATCATTTCCAAGAAATGACGTATTATCATTATTTTATAGGACAGCCACTGTCAGTGCTCTCCCACTAACCTTCTTATATACACAAGAATCTTTTACGTTTTGAATTAAATCATACTCCATTATGATTACATCCAAACGATAATTCCAAGAAATGGACCATCAATAATGATTTTTCTTTCGAGTTCGGATACTTTATTGATCCACTTACTTCTATTATGTCAATATTAATCACTACAGTTGGAATTCAGGTTCTTGTTTATAGTGACAATTATATGTCTCATGATCAAGGATATTTGAGATTTTTTGCTTACATGAGTTTTTTCAATGCTTCCATGTGCTTGCTTCAATCAAAACATGGATTGAATAACCTGCAAACCTTGTTTGCTAGTTTTGGTACGACAAAACCGACAGGATGTTATAAACATCCTCCGAAAGGTTTCCTTTTCAGGAAAGCGATTTTCCCGTTAAGCTGACATATTTCACACATGAAACATGCAGCTTTAGCAAGCATTATCCAATGGATTTACCGTGGCAACATGTAAAAGGTTGAATCGCAGTCAACACAATGTTGATAACGATACCTTTCCGCTAAAAGCCTAGCTTTATACGTTGGTATGTTGCCATCCATGTATGTCTTCCTTGAAGACTTATAAAGTACCAGTAGGCACAATGCCTTGCGGTACATCAACTAGTATCCAAACTTGTTGATATACATGGAATCCATTTCGGACTTTATATGGCACTTTGCCATAATAGGGAGTCGATACCTTGTATCACTTCCTCATTCGTAGTCAGTTGGTATACCTCAATAAGATTGGCATCTTTATGAGGTGAGATCAGAAACCCATACCCCAAGTTTTTTTCTGACTCTCTCCGACATACGTGGTTCTTGTGTATTCGAGGATTAATGGTATAGTTTCATCTTTGATGAACTATTTGTGTTCCGTTAGGAATCGGTGCTTTGAACAGTATTACTATGATTTTCATCGAGTTTTACTATCCTCCCACTTACCATTGCATATCGGTATTCCTCTCAGGAAAACCGCATGGTGAGCAACAATCTAATTGTTCTCAAGTGAGATGTATAAGCACAATACTTATGGTATCCCTATGATAACCTACAATTTCACTTATCCATTTGGGTTTTAGTTTGGTATCACCCAAACGTATGCCCAGCATACCCAAATTATCAGGAATGAGAAACCTGGTTTCTTTCCCGTTCATATCTAATATGATATCTGTCAAACAGATTTTTATGGAACCTTATTCAAAATAAGTTCTTGCACTGTTAATGCTTATCCGTTGAAGGAAATGGTAGCTCATAGCGACTCATGATTAACCTTATCTTGTCCAACAAGATTCGGTTTATCCTGTTCGGACACACCGTCACTTTGATGTGTTCCGGGAGGAGTCCTCTTTTGAACGAATACTATAATCTTTCAAGTGTTTAAGAAACTTATTGCTTATTGTTTTCCATTACGGTCTTACCGTGACAGTATAATACTATAGCCGATATGTTTGTCTATTTCGTGTCGAAACTATAAAAGTTTTCGATTTGTGTTCTTCAAAAGAAACACACAACCATTACGCGATGCCACATCTGTATAGGTCACGAAATATTCATATCCACATCTAGTCTAGCTAGACATGGCCCCACTTGCTTCACTATGAACTAGGGCTAACAGATAGGTGGCATTTACACTTTTACCAAGTAAATAGTGTTTTAGGCACTTTGCCCAATAAACTAGATTCGTAGACTTTATTTGATAGGAATCAAATGTGTCCGAGTATCCACTTTTCAAAAGTGAGGATATACGATTCTTGTTTAATTGTGTCCCAGACAACAATGCCACAATTAGTTTCTGCTGATCAATCAGTTGAGCTATTTATTTGTCATAATATATATTGAGATTTATTTATATTCAAAATATAAATTATGTTATTCACATCTAATGTGTTTATCTCAATATCATCTTTATATAATGAAACAATTTAGTTTTCTAGAATATAAAGGTCATCCGCAACGGATTAAACACTGATATGGAGATAATGTATCTAGTCAAACTAGTTATATTATAACAGTTTCCAAACTTAGGTACACACTCGAGGGGGTAGTTCCAAAACTTAGGTATCTACGGTTAAAACAACGACAGTCGTCCCGTTTCCAAATCGCAGATAAATCTCTATTGAAGTCAGTATCCTGTTCAAAACAGAGATTCTGAACATCAATACATATATTTTAGTACCACACTAAGTTTTTAAAATCTAATTTTAATACTAGTAGTGAACATATTCTGACAAACATATTTGAAGTCAGAGTCTTACTCGTCTTCAATTCCTTCACGTCTGCTTTGTCCAAACGGCAGTCACGCTTCAGCGATCCCGTTTGCCACAATTTAAGCAGATATTTTGGGATATGTCCTTTATCTTCCCAGAAGATTATAATGATTTTGCCTTTGCCAGTTTCAACACTCCAGAAGCCTTTGGCCAAGCCTTGGCCTTCTAGAACATCGAAGTAAGGTGCGACTAGCGCTACTTGCCTAATTGCAAACTTTGACTTATCTCCTTGAGAATAGTCATTAATTCTCCAAAAAATTATTTATTGCAATTTAGTACTTCTAAAATCTAAGTATAGATTTATGAAGATCCTTTAATTTCATTATCATACTTTAAGGATCTAATCCTTAGTTCTGATTCAGAAATTAAGGAATCTACTGCGGTAAGTATAATGGATTAAGCAATAAAGTTATCATCACATAATCTTCCAAAGATTATGCTCTATTATTTGCTTAACTCCGGGCTTAGGCATAATATGTTATTTTATCAAATAAAGTAACTTATTTTTTTCCAGGACCATCCTGAAATATTATTCCCAATTTGAAAATTAAACCATTTAAATACATTTTCCCTAGGATTATATTTTATATGTCAATCTTTCAATTATATCTTGATTTTAATAGCCCAACTATTTAATCAACGATTTTGGTACTATTTATTATAATGATTACAATAGTCCAACTATTTAATCAACTATAATTTAATAGAATAAAATCAATTATATTGATTACTATAATCCAATTATAAAATCAACTATAAATGAATAGTTTGAATATAGTCCAACTATTTATTAAAACAACATTTAAATATTAGTCCAACTAAGATTTATTTATTTGACGAATGATGTTTGAATGAGCGCGTATGGCGAGTAATTGAACGAGTATTGCAAATTCAATTCTTGCCTCCCACTATTTTTCGACGAGCCTCTAACCCTCTGTCGAGTACTCGGGAAAAAAACGTTTCCTAGTGGGCTAGGATCCCGTTAAATATCACACAATCTTGACTTTGGCCAACAAATTATATGATAATTAACTAGGTAGATCTCTAAGATCGATTGGATCCAATCCAATTCCTAGATCCGGTAGGGGGACATCCAAGTCCGAAACATATATCTTATATATGCCAATACACCCAATGTATTACCTAACCTTTTTCCTCTGAATCAACTAAGCATTGGCTTTGGCACAACAAACTTAGTGATCCCAGTTAAGCGCGACCCATTGACCATGGAAAGCTTCGTAATCAATGTCAATGGACAAGAAGTGGTTTTGACTTTGGCCAACAAACCACAACTTGGACAAGACACTGACATGTAACAAAGCTCTCGTGATTCAAACACATCTTCGACAGACAAAGGCCTTGACTTTGGCCAACAAACCAGTGCCGTCTCGAATCTTGAGTGAGAATCACTCAATGGAAGGAAAGACGCTTAATATTATGTGAGGGTCTTTCGCGTGCAAATTGACAACCAATTTATTATCTTTGTTAAGGTCTCATCATCATACACCCTTAAACATGCATTCTAAACACATAATAAAACGCATATGAAATAAATTAATAATGATATGCGGATGGATACTTTACACATTGATCCTAGATCAAATCTCTCCTTTTCTCTCTCCCGCTAGCACAAGTATTACTTCTACATGTTACACTATACTTCTAAAGAAACCTCATTTACATTGAGGGGAATAGATGAGAAGAGAAGAATAAAAAGAAATGAGAGGTAATAAGGCTGGACACGCATGTCCAATTTAATAAATCAAATTTATTACAACAATTTCTAAAAATGTCCCACCCATCTAATATCCATCCGATATACATTATTCATGCATCACAACCATGTATTCACACAAGCATGTTATCAATCAATCTAATCCAATTAATTAATCTGATAATTAGTGATCATCCAATGTTCAAACAACGATTTGATTTTGTTCGAGTCAAACTCGTTTTTGGGAATAAGTACTCAAAGTACGAATTCTCGAATTAAATTAAACTACATTATTAAATCCAATTTAATATGTATTTAATTCTAATTCACTATTTAATTCCAAATTAAATACTATACTTTATTTAACGAACCATTACGACTTAAATTCCAAATTTAATCGCTACGGGTCTCAAAGCCCGATTAACGTCCAACGTCAATTTAATTAAAGTCCAATGGGCTTTTAATTATTTCTTGAGGCTTGGACTTTTGGTCAACTCGGGTCAAACCGAATAACCAAAATCCAATCCGGGAGTTACCCCATAAGCCTAGAAATCAATCTTGGCTCATTAGGCCCAATTATACTTTAAAGGTCCATTAAGTCGCATTTGGGCTTTATGGATGCGGTTTTGGGCCCAATTGGATCCAATCCAATTTGCATTAACCCTAACTTTGTACAACAAAGCCCAACAAGTCCAATTACAACATTAAAGGCCCAAATCCAATTTTAAGGCCCAATTATAATTAAATCACAAAACCCAATTTCACAATTTTAAATTACATAAAGTGTATAACATGATTAATTATCCAATTAACATTTCTAAAAAATCAATTAACACAACTAATCATGCTCATTAACATTAAATCATGTCCAACACAATTTAATTAAAATCAAACCAACATGCTTCCAAAGTCTCGGCCAAGGAAGGGATTTTATATCCGTTTGGTTTCAATCCAATTAATCCCACAATCGACATTAAATCACATCCTAATTGATTCTAACTCATCCAATGAATCAAAAAATCAAAAATTCCAAGACAATATAGGGCTCATAACTTTCGGCCAAGCTAAGAGTAATTTGGGGAAAAATGTTCCAAACAATTTTTCAACAAATTGATCCAATCAATCATCATATAAAACACATTCAAGCATACTTAATCATCCAATATCATAAATCATGCTCAAAATCAAGTTTACCCAAATTTTACCCTAAATTGATTTCATGCTCAAACCTTGCTCTAGATGCCATTGTTGGTTTCTATTAAGGTCCCAAGATCAATTATAAGCATGAATAATGTGCGAATACAAATTGAAGAAGTTGCGGAATACTTACATCGATCGGTTGAGCGACGCGGCAAGCAACGAAACTCCAAAAACTGCTCACTGGTTTGGCGTGAACTGCAGTTTGTGCTCACTGGTTTTGGCTTCATTTTGGGTCCTTCGTCAAGCTCCGAGCTTCGTCGAACGATTCCCGGCTCATGGGTGGACTTCCCTATCACTTTCGCATGTCTCGTAAGTGTGCTAGCACTTGAGATTTTGCCACAAAATCCCACTCCAAGCTTCCCTATCTCACGGAAAACAGAACCAGTGAGGTATTTTGTACCCCTTGGGCGTGAGGAGAAAGATGAGAATGGAGAGAGAGAGATTTGTGTTTGGTTTGAGAAATTTGTTGTATCTTATACACACATGTGAATTTCACATGCATTTCACTTGAATTTGGCTTTCAAAAAGCAAACCATTAAAGCCATAAATGGCACCAACCACACACATCACTTCCATCAATAATGAATAGGGACTTGCGTCAATCACTCAAAGTGAAAGACATCCATCACTTGATTGACGAATGATGTGACGCTAGATGCGACTAGCGATTTGACGCTTGATTTTATTTGCCGCACTCGAATTCGAAATGCGAATGCGCTCGCAAATAATCTCGGGCTCGGGTTCGCTAATTCCAAATTAACGAATTTTCCATTGCGTCGTAATAAAATGATTACGCCTAGCGAAATCACTATTCACATCACTAACGAATTAATTCTAAATTAATTCGTTCGCCCGAATTAAAATCTAATTTTAATTTCGCGTCGAAATCTAATTTCGTTTAATATATCAAATATATTAATTTCCCGATTAATTCCAAATTAATCGTAATCTCTCTTTTATTGATATTTTATCCCAGATAAAATATCTCGGCAATTAATCCCAGATTAATTTTCTCTCTCTTCTAATTAATCCCAGATTAATTTAGAGTGAGAGTTATACGTCATCGGTGAATCTTTGGGAAGCGACCAATGAGATCCCCGGATATGTTGGCAGTAAATTCGGTCGTCGGACTATCCGAACACGTAAGTACCTCGTACTACGTTTATACCGAATTACAAGACAAGGTTGGCCTCTAGCAAAGCGCCATGCCTCCCCAATTCTCCGGAAACATCCTTACAGGAATAAAGGATCTGTATCAGGCGTAGTATACATAGTATTGCGTATTTCTATCCAGTATCGGATGATCACGTGCTAGGCCTGGGGCTGGAATTGTGCCTGCCCCGTACGAAGAACATGTCGGATGTCTGGTGACTAGTCTCTATAATCGGATAAACCTGACCTTGTCATTTTATCCTGATAGCTGCAGCATTTAAGAGAACCAGTCCCATATCCTATGTGACCATCATCTCCATATGACCGACGGTAGTGGACACTTCGTCTTGACATCACACCCAACACACTACGATTCTCAATATACCCAGTATTGGCGTACACAGAACCTGTTAAAGCCCTGGACGACCTCAACCAAAGTATATTGATTGTCGTAAGTATTAGCGGTGCAAGTCTCAAGTTAAGACCAAATACACCTACCCTGATTTCGGACTTCCATAGACACATAGTCATACTACCAATGGAATTCCGAGGGGGTCTATCCAAAGCGAAGCTGTTTCCCGTACCATCGGTTAAAACACAACCTCCTATTACACTTGCATGAGTATCCTATACCCAAATATATGAGAACTATGTCGTTGTGCCCTCACAACGCGCACAAGTGCAATACTAGTCTTTTACGTATTTATCAATGTCCAATCTCGATAATACTATGACTAAGGATATTAATGATTTATCCTTCGTGGACTGATACTGTCTCATATCATTCTCCGTCCAGGAACAAATCATAGGGGCCTCTCATCATTTATACATCTAGGTGATCTAATCACAAATGATAAGAGTGCAATCTCCTTGTCACATAGTTAATTTGTACAACAACACCATGATCTGTACAAATAGTGACGCTATGGGTCATAATTGTCCAACAGAAGTAAGATGTGCCTCGCGCTTCTTGCCATTAAGAAGCTCTGGCTCTGCCTATTTCAGCATAGCCATTAACTCTCCAAGATTTTCTCTTGGTTCATCATATTATAGTTCATGATGAACCCGCCTCAACAGTCGGGCAGAGACTGTAAGATCAAATCTATGGAAGTCTCAGCCTCGAAGGTAATGCCCAGCTGACCAGCTGTTCTATGTCAGCAATCATCTACGACACGTAGTGTTCGACAGATGTACCCTTTGACATACGTGAGTGAAAGAGCTTCTTCTGCAACTCATACTTCTGAGATCTAAGATTAGATCTATGAAGATCCTTCAACTTCAACATCATCGCATAAGGATCCAATCTATTGTTCTGACGACGAAACTGAGGAGTCATTGTAGCAAGCATAACAAATTGAGCAGAAAAATTATCATCATGGTGAGTCTTCCAAAGCTCATGCTCTACTTGCCGCTCAAGTCCGGGCTCGGGCCTGAGGGGTCTCTTTATCACATAGAGTAACTTCTCAGCTCCCAGGACTATCCTGAGGTTCATCTCCCAGTCTGGAAAATTTGCGCGGTTAAAGACATTCTCACCAATGATTATGTCCATAATGCTTATCTTTCCAGACATTTTGATTGCTACAGTCAAACTATCCAATCAAATATTTCGGGTACACTCAAATGCAATGGTTACTACAGTCCAACTATATAACAAACTACAAATGGAGTAGTGTTTAATACATTCTAACTGTTCAAAGAAAACAATAAATGAATAATATTAGTCCAACTAATATATGTAATAACAAGAAATAATAATAATAGAGTGCGCATATTAGCGAGTATTAAACGAAATTATAAATTTAATACTAGCCTCCCACTAATTTTTGGCGAGCCTCTAACCCTCCGTTGAGTACTCGGGAAACCTAGTTTCCTAGTGGGCTAGGATCCCATTAAATAATACACAACCTTGATTTTGGCCAACAAGTTGTATAAAATTTAACTAGGTAGATCTCTAAGATCAATTGGATCCAGTCCAATTCCTAGATCCGGTAGGTGGACATCTAAGTCTGAAACATATATATAATATATTTCCTAACCTGTTTCCTCTGAATCAACTAAGCCTTGGCTTTGGCTCAACAAGCTTAATGATTCCAGTTAAGCGTGACCCATTGACAGTGGGAAAGCTTCGTAATCCACGTCGATAAACAAGAGTGACCTTGACTTTGGCCAACAAGTCACAACTGCCTAAGACATGCGATATTAACAAAGCTTTCATGGTTCAAACACATTCACGATAGACAATGATCTTGACTATGGCCAACAAATCAAAGCCAATCTTGGATCTGGAGAGAGAACCACTCAATGGAAGGAAACGTTTAATATTAAATGCGAGGGCATTTTCGTAAATTGGAAAGCAACTTATTATCTTTGATTAGGTCTCATCATACACCCTTAAACATGCATTCTAAAAGCACAATAAGGCGCAATAAATATAATAATGATATGCAGATGGATATTCATAAACATTTTGTTCCTAGAACAAATCTCTCTCTTTTCTTTTCCTCTCTCTCGCTAGCACTTTACATTCTTCTATTTATCCAATTATATAACACTATAAGAAACCTCATTTACATTGAGGGGAATTGGTGAGAAGAGAAATACAATGAGAATAAGAGGTGATAGGCTGGACACGCAGGTCCAATTTCAAATAAATATAATATTTACAACAATTTCCAAAATTACCCTCACCCATCTAATATTCATCCGGTATACATTATTCAAACAAATACATCCAAGCATTCACACATAGCATGTTGTCAATCAATGTAATCCAATTAATTAATTCTTCAATTAATGACTATCCAATGTTCATACAACGATTTGATTTGCGTGAGTACAACTCGTTTAAGAATAAATACTCAAAGTAAGTATTCTTGAATTATATCGAACTACAATATTAAATCCAATTTAAATTGTATTCAATACTAATTCAATTTTAATTCCAAATTAAACAATTACACTTATTCTATTATAATAATGCCCTTTTAGACTTGGATTTCAAGTCCAATCCAAATGGTCTCAAAGGCCCATTTAGCATCCAATGCCAATTCTATTAGGTTCAATGGGCTTTGATTAATTCTTTAGGCATTGACTTTTGGCCATTATGGATCAAGCCCATAATGCCTTGGCCCATTTAGGAATCACCATATGCTATAAATTAATTTTGGCCCATTAGGCCCAATTAGATTATAAAAGCCCCAAAAGTCATATTTTGGACTTTTATGGAATTAGTTTAGGCCCAATTGGATCTAACCCAATTGTCCACAACCAAACTTGTCCCAACTAAGCCCATTAATCCAAATATAACCAAATTAGCCCATTTAATATTTTAGGTACTGATTTACATTAATACAATATTCCAAATATTACATTAATCCATTTTAAGTGTAATTAACATAACTAATTAATTAATCTAACATTTCCAAAATATTAATTAATCTAATTAATCATGCTTATCATTCCAATTCATGTCCAACACAAATTGAAGCAAAATCAAGTCTCCAACAAGCATGCTAACTCATGGCAATGACAAGAAATTAATATCCAATTTGATTCCAATCCAATTAAATCAACATTCAACATATATATCATGCCATTAACACATCCAAGTATCAAAATTTAAAAATCACCATGAGTTACACTAGGGTAAGTTTCGGCCAACTTAGGGAAATTAGGGAAATTTGATCCAATCAAATTTTCAATAATCCAATAATGTACAACTCCAAGTTATCATCATCTAACATCAACCAACAACTCAATTTTGAATTTTCATGCTCCAAGCAAAAATTCCTAATTAAAGTTTATGAACCCTAGTTTTCAAAATCATATTTAGCAAGGCTCATGATACCATTGTTAATCTCTAAGACATGCCACAAGATCCTAAACATGATTATATTTGTGAAATAACAAGAAAAGTGGCGGAATCACTTACATTGTTATATGGAGAAATTTCGAAATTTCCTATTTGGATGAAGCTCCAAGCTTGTTATTATGTTGTTTATTCATTGGGTGAGTTTCCCTATCACCAAATTTGACTCCTCCAAGTGCTAGCTATGTTGAAATTTTGAAGTAAAATTTCATTACGATTGAGAGAAGAAATCGGCCAAGGTGAAGAGGAAGAAAAAGTGTTTCAAAACTTGGTGGTTGTGTTGTTAAAAGAGAGAGTGTTTTCTTGGGCCACCCTGTGTTTGGGCCCCATATCATTTGAAGTTATTTAGCCACCTTATCGCAAAAGTGTAAACCTGTTGGGCCTTTTCAATTGGGACAAGTTTGCACCTCGCGATAATCTGATTGAACGCTTTAAAATGATAACGGGCCAACTTGTGAAAGCCTTGATGGGCTTAGAAGGTCCAGACATTATCCAAATATGCCAAATGCATGAGTCCAATATCCGCACTGGCTTTCATCCAGGAAGGGTACACCTTGTTATGGCATATTTGCATACTTTTGGATATCTCCAAGTTCATCTCCGCCACAACCGTGATTACCAAGGGCCCAATTCGTCATTTCTAGACAATTGCAAGATCCCCATAATAGGCTTAGTTTATATTGTAAATGGGCGGTCTTTATCTTTTACTGATAAAGAGGGATTGAGGTAGCCAAGGTTCACCCTTGTAGCGTAAGAGAGAACGATTTTGTGTACCCCACGTTGGTGCATAAAATAAGCCATACTTAGGACATAAATGGACTTACCACGAGTGTGGGAGGAATAAGGTCGGAAGGATATATGCTCTTTTGATAACCACATGCATCTCATGCATCTAATGCATACACGCATCATTTTAACCCCCTTGTCTTAAAAGCCATCATAGATATCCGTTAGGCTAGAGAAGAAAGAAGACTTGTCAAAAAGAGGTTAGCAAACATGGATGCGTCAGGTAGTGAAGATTCCCGCATGGATCAATTGGAGTCCAACATCACCAAAATTACTGAGCAACTACAAGCTTTGACCAACGCTATGGCCAATCTGACAGTACCCCGCACCGTGGGAACATAAAACAATGAGGATGGAAGGCGTGAGGAGCCCCCGAATAGGGCGAGTGAAGAAATCCCTGTTTTTGATGATGACATGGCTGAATATGCCGCAGGAAGGATAGCCGGATCTCGGGCAGAGTTACAGAAACTCGGAGAACAAATAGAGTCAGTTACCCGCAAGATGAAGGGAAAACATGAAGATCTATTAGACTATGATGCAATGACTTTCGAAGAACAGCTACCTCCCCAGTTTAAGATGTCTGACAGGGCCAAGTTCAACAGAAACAGAGATCCTAGGGTCCATCTCCGATAATATGTTTCAGTGACGAGTTCAGTGGGTTTGTCGAAGCGTCAGGTGTAGAAAATGTTCAGAATGTCACTAGAAGCGGCGCCCGTAGCATGGTATCATGCCCTGGGGAAAAATGTCAGGGATGACTGGAGAGCATTAGCGGAGGCCTTCTTGAACCAATATGTCACGGACCTGGAGATAAACCTATCGCTATGCGACCTAGAAAATACCAAACAGAAGCTAGAGGAGAACTTCAAAGATTATATGAATCTCTGGAGAAGCCAGCTCTTGAAGATACAGGCATGGCCCCCAGAGAATGACTAGATTAAGATGATCATTAAGGGCACCAAGCCCTCCATTTATAACAAGCTGAGAAGGATGACCTCCACGATTAGCGACTTTTGATAGTTAAGAGAAACTGTCATTGGTATCGAGGACGAGGAAGCCGAGAACAGAAAGTTTTACGGCTATAATAGAAAGACCATTGAGGGGCCTTTAGGGACCAAGCCCGCTCCTCCTAAGGTCACCGCTATCAGAAACAGGCGATTCTCTAATTTTGGTAGACCTTTGTCAAAGGTATTTGAAGAGCTGAAGAGGCAAGGACTCCTAAATCCTTTAGAACCTAAACCACTTACAAACAATGTGCCACACTACCTCAACCTAAACCTATACTGTTACTTCCATTAGCAAAAAGGCAATGAAACTGACAACTGCGCCCGCCTCAGGCATGAGATCCAAGACCATATTGACACCCATAAAATACCCGACCCAGAAAAAGAACAACCCAACACACACAAAAACCCTCTACCTACCCACATGATCAACTCCGACCTACCCGAAAGCTTTGTCCTCCAAACTCCCAACCACCAAGCTTCCTGCATGGGGATATGAGATAACAGCAGTGAAGATGAAACAGAGCTGGGGAGAGATTTTTGAGAAAACTTCTCGAACAGTGACGAAGAGGAAGATAAATGGGAAAGAAGAACTAATGCAGTTTGAGAATCTGACACTCGAAGAAATCAAGAAGACGGAAGAAGACAAGGCTGCAAATTAGGAAGATTTTTATTTTCCTGACTTATTTAATTGTAATCCTGCATTTATTAATAATAAAGACATTGATTTTGCTTACCTGTTCGAGTCTTTTCCTGTTAGTCTGCATCATAACACGCATGACATGAGCATATTTGACATTAACTCAACAAAGATAAATGCAGTTAATCTTGGTACATGTGAAAATCCCAAGCAAATTTCAATTGCAAGTGAGATTACCTCTGATGAGCGGAAAGAATTAGAGAGAATATTAATAAAATATGTAAAAGTATTCGTCTGGTCCTATGAAGACATCCTAGGAGTGGACATGAGTATTGCCCATCACATGATACCAACTTATCCGAACATGAGACCAGTAAAATAGAAGCTCCGAGGAATGAGGCCTGAATGGGCCGAAAAGGTTAGGGAAAAAGTCAATAAGCAGATAGAAGTAGACTCTAAAAAGATCAAGGGAATTACCAAGCTAACATTGGTATGTGAGCCCATCTTCAAGCTGTTGAGGAAATACCCTGTGGAGTGGAATATGCAATGTCAAGAAGCCTTTGACAAAATCAAAGAATACTTGGATAAACCGCCTGAGCAAGCCCTTGGTGTTGTATTTGGCCAGAGAACTCGAAATGATGGGGGCGATGATGGTACAGGAAAATGAGACAGGAGTGGAACATGCAATCTACTACCTCAGTAAGAAGATGCTTCCATATGAAGCCGGCTATCAAGAGGTGAAAAAAACAAAAAAACAAAAAAAAAAGAAAAAAAAGAAAAAAAAAAAAAAAAAAAACGAAGGAAGTTAGAGCTTTTCTCTGGAAAATCCAGTATATCAGTCAACCCATTGACAAGCTAACATCAGTATGTGAGCCTATCTTCAAGCCATTGAGGAAGGACCAGTCTGTGGAGTGGAATAAGCATTGTCAAGAAGTCTTCGACAAAATCAAAGAATACTTGGATAAACCGCCCGGGCAAACCCTTGGTGTTGTATTTGGCCATTGAACCCGAAGCGTCGGAGGCGATGATGGTACATGCCAATGTGGAAGTAGAGATACAGTCAATGCGAGTACTAACAGAGGCAGAATTGCCTGAGCAGGAATGGGCCTCACAGAGGTTCGAACAACATGCATTACTGGATGAGAAAATGATAAAGGCCTTGTACCACATGCAGCTATACCAGAAAAGGTTGGCCCGGGCATTCAGGTACGTCCCAACCAAGATCAGAGAAGGTGATTTAGTGCTCAAGCAGTCGAAGCCACTGATAATGGACCCAAGAGGAAAGTTCAGGCCCAATTGGGAAAGGTTCTACCTTGTCAAGAAGGTGATGGGGAATGGGGCAGTGAGACTGTCAGATTTTGAAGGGAACGAGTTCACCTAGCACATCAACGTGGATAAGCTGAAGTAATACTTTGCATAAAAAAAAAGAAAGAAGAAAAAAAGAGAAATGCTAGTTGGGTTGAAAATACGCAAAGGATAGCCCAAGCAAAATATACGGCACGGGTGAGCAAGAAAAATGGCTAATTGTAAAATCCGTGAGGAGCGGTTAGCGACAGAGGTACCCTTGCAATGCAATTTATTTCCTATATATGTACTAAGGAGTAATGTAAACGCCTTTATTGAAACAAATGTTCAAAATGTTCATAGATTGCATAAATCCCAGCTAACCGGGAAAGATTATAGTCAAGTAATTATAAATCACGTCTTTTGTTTCTTAGATGCTGGACTAAGGTCAAGAGAAATAGGAGAAGAACTCTGAGAATGGAGAGAAATAGAGCAACCTCAGGAATGAGGACGAAGAACTCCGAGAATGGAGAACAGCCTCGGGAATGAGGATGAGCAAAGAGCCTCGAGAATGTGGACAGATCTGGAATTTTTTTTTTAGCTCGCTGAGTTGAAAACCTGAAAAGGCGACTCAGGAAAGATAGAGCAATCCGCTAAGTTGAAAATCTGAAAGGACAGCTTAGACGAACCCCCGAATAAGGGACACAACGAGATCTTGAGCCATGAGACCAAAGAGAACTGAGCAATCACCAGAGGAGAATTGGCAGAAAGAAACTGTAAGCAGGCCAAGGGGGCGCCCAAAGGCCAAAAGGATTCCTAAAAGGGTGATGAAAACCCTCTAGCGTAAGGAAGTCCTAACCAAGGATGACACCCAACAAATATGACAAAGAAAACCCATCGGAATAGGGAATGCATCCATGCATACATGCATACACGTCACATACACACAATTTTTGTTTTGTGTTTGCAGGAAAAAGAAAAAATAGAGAAGACGGGCAACTGCTCGGTAATGAGGACGAGCAACTCCTCGGTAATAAGTATGAGCAAGCCGGGAATAGCACTCCGGGAATGGAGAATAACCTCGGAAATGAGGATGAATCAAGGGTCGAAGTGCCTCACCAGCATTATCAACAGCTTTGGAAATGAATCATAGGGGGTGAGGCCCACATTATCAACAGTTTGGGAATGAATCTCAGAGGTCGAAGCACCTCATCATTATAAAAAAAAACTCCCCAGCAGATCGGAGAGTCACATAATTGGACAAAAATGCCATCACCCATCTGTGCGGGAACAAATCCCAGAGGTCGAAAAACCTCATCATCATAAAAAAAACTCCCCAGCAGATCAAAGAGTCATGCAGGTGGACCAAAACGCCATCACCCTTCAGTGCGGGAACAAATCCTAGAAGTCGAAGCGCCTCAAAGATCGAAGCATCTCACACTAGGAACGGTTCAGAAATGAACCATCTCACACCAGAAACGGTTCGAAAATGAACCATCTCACACCAGGAATGGTTCGGAAATGAACCATCTCACACCAGGAAAGGTTCGGAAATGAACCATCTCATATAAAGAATGGTTCGGAAATGAACCATCTCACATTAGGAACGGTTCGGGAATGAACCATCTCACACTAGGAACGGTTCGGGAATGAACTGCAAAGAACGAAGCATCTCACACTAGGAATGGTTCGGGAATGAACCGCAGAGATCGAAGCATCTTACACCCAGCATGGTTTAGGAATAAAGCCCAGGAGTCAAAGCACCACGCCATCAACTAAGCACAGTTCGGGAATAAAGCCCTGAGGTTAAAGCACCTCGCCATCAACTCATCTCAGTTCGGGAATGAAGCCCAGAGGTCGAAGCGCCTCAGAGATTAAAGCTTCTCACACCAGCAGTGAAACAACAGGTAAGTCCGGCAACGGCCAACGAACCAGGAAAGTAAAAATGCATGCATGACTTTGATAGGGTTGTCACTGTCACACACTGCACAAGCCCCATCAAAGTGAGGGCGACTGTAGACACTGCATTTTTGCATAAGCCCGATGACGAGCCTCGTATGGAGGCACTACCTGAAAAGTTACGGAAGTCACGAGAAACGAATGCCGGAAGGAAATAAAACCTATAAAATTAGCACCTCATTGGATTCGGACCCACTAGCCAGCCTCAGATTCGCTCAGTCAGTTTCTGTTTCAAACCTTAGCATCGGCCCAAAACCCCTGCAATCCATGAAAGCCCATACAACCCATCCACACGGCCCATGCCATACACGTCCATTACCTTGCAACCCATGCCATACACGCCAAAAATAAGAAAATCCCATGAAATTCCCATGTGCAAATCCCCTCAAATCATTTTCCAATTTAACAAAGATTTGAAATTCCATGCAAAACACATGCTAAAATTCCCTCATCAAGACTTTCCAATTAAAAAAAAAAAAGATTTGAGATCTCCATCACCAAATTCATAAGATTATATTCCAAAATAATTTTCCATGATTTGTTTCCCTTTTTAAAGATCCATCCAAATCATTATAAAAAGGAACACCAAATCATCACAAAATGGGGCTTTTGGCGTGAACAAACAAAAAAACCCTATGAGCTCTTTCTTCTTCTTCATCACCGAAAATACAACAAACAAAACAGCCCTACTAAACAACCGAAACAACTAAACCAAAGCAACCGCATCACCGAAACCATACACACTAAAACTATCACCACCAAAAATACTACAAGAAACCAGAAACCACCTTGAAACAACTGTTGGGGTTGGTGCTCAGAGCGCCAATCCGGACCGTATTTATGCCTGATTCATGAATACGAACAATCATTTTTTTTCCATAATATTACTTTCTTAGTGGTTGCACCTCTTGTTTTTATATACGTATTCGATCTAATTATTATTAGATTGAAACTAAATCTGATTTAGTGATATGTATATACTAGAGAAAGACCCGATAATATATAATGTAGTGCGCAGTTATAAAGTAGTTTGTAATTGACATTGGGAAGTGTAACTACTAGAAATATATTATCAAATAAAATTCCTGGTCAAGATTTACTAGCACAGGTCGGTTAGTTAAATTCATTGAGACCAGTACATGTCGTATATCGTGACTTGGTCCGTTGGTTTATCCCAATGAACCATGAGTCTTGGGAGACTCGTATAGATATGTAGGTGTTTAAAGTGGATAAATACTGAACGACTCACCGAAGATTCTTAATAGATGGTACACCAACGTCAATAAGAATATTCTCGGGTTGAGTAGCATAGTGGTCTTTCGACTTGAGATACCACTGTGGATGTATGAGACATCCTCCACACTTAGATGGTAGTCATGTCACCGTTCTATTTAGATCAAACCTCCGCCTATTCGTTGGGTGTGGACCGATCCTCAGGATATCCTGTGTGTGACAAGATATGATCCGTCAGTTCTGTGTACAGAGCATAGGTAGTCTAAATGTGATTAGCAATCTATTAAATCTATGGCCATAGTATACTTCGGAAGTGAGTTCCGAATGTTATTTAGAGATTGCTAAAAGGTACGTCGACAAGATTATACCTATAGAGATTTGACGTTTATATCTATATCTCTGGGATAATCTAGATATTTGTGACGGATGGATTATACGTATGCAATGACCTCGACCTGAATGATTCAACGAGTTTATATGTGGTCATCATAATTTACGGGTGGGTAAATTATGGACATGAAATTTGATTTCGTGACGGATATACCTGAATCTAGAGAGTCTCATTAATGAAATATACTCGAAGAGCACTAGGGCGACTATTATAAATAATGGTGATCATTTATTGATCGTTTAACTGTTAAACGAAAGATACATGCATTAGGTGCCAAACCGACATTTCCTAATTAATGTGTATTCGTGTTTAATATTTGATATTATTAAATACACATTAATTATTTGTCAAATTATGATATTTGACATATATCATTAATATATGTATTTGAGATATTTAAAGTAAATATAATACATATATTTGAGATATTTGTATTTAATTAATTATTTAATTATTTAATTATTAAATAATTAAAGTAATTAAAATACAAATATCTTGCCAAATGATAAAGTTAGGAAATGATTAAAGTGTAAATTATTGACTTATACATTAAAGGAAAAGGTTGTCAAAATGGTTTTGACTACTTGGATATTTGTTTTAATAAGTTAAAATTGAAAATATTATTATTCATTTTTCTTAGTAAATTTCGGCCATGACCTAAAAAGAATATAAGTGTTATATTTTTGAGTTGCCTTTGTTGACTTGTTGAAATTCATTAAAGTTGTAATGATAAAGTTTGCAAGTTGATAAAATAACTTTAAATGAAACAAAATAATATCTAGATATTAATATACAACCAAATTCGGCCAAGGGCCATTTTCTGTGATGTATAAATTGTTTTGTTTCATTTTTAGGGTTTAATAGTTCATAAGTTACCAAATAAACATAATAGAGTTGAGAGAAAAAAGGCTTGGAGGCTAAAGAAGAAAGCTTGGAAAAATCTTATTTTTGTAAGTTTTTCTTTAAAGTCTTCAACATAGAAAATATTTCTAACATGCTTAGCTTCATCCTGTGTTGCTTTGATGTTGTCACTTTACTTATAGTTTATTTTTTAATTGGTTATGAACTTGTATGAAAGATATTTGCATGTATGGTTTCAAAGTGAGCTTGGGATGGTTTCATAAGCTCTCTTTTGATTATTTGATAATCAAGTTGCCATTCTTGAGTTGCTAAACCACTCATTGATGACCTAGAATTGTTCTTGAGTTGTTTCATGATGGTGATACTTGTTTGGTGTGGTAAAGTTTGAATTAAAGTAATGGATTTAATGGATTTGGTGAAATTGGTCAATTTGATAAAATTGTAAAATTAGGGTTCCTAACCCATTCCAAATTTGGGTTTTTTCATATATGTGATGTATTATAGTGTGTATATGACGCATATAAATTTTTGGGTTGATTGGATATGATCTTGACATGTTTTGAACAAAAAATGACTAAATTGTAATTAATCGAAAAATTTGGGTGCTCTCGGCAATTAGACTAAAATTGGCGATTTTGATGCAATCTAATTTTGATGAGTTTGACTTGCTGGAAATCATTTTAGAAATGATTTAGAATCATCCAAAATTATATTTGACAATTTTAGGACTAAAATGATCAATTTGTAAAGTTACGGGGCATTTCGGTAATTACCAAGAAATTTGATCTCTTGTGTAATTTTTCAGAATTTGATAATTGGATAATTAAATAAATAAGTTTATTTAATTGATCCAAGAAAAATTTTGAAGTCGGAAAATTTTATTTTCCGTGATTCCGCTGCGTTACCGGATTTTCGCCATAAAACCCCTACAAAATGCTATCAGAGCGAGTCTGATTCTGGAGACCCTAATATGATTAAGCCTTTTAATTTCATTGTTTAATTTAATCTTTACTTGATGCATGCATGTGTTTATTTAATTAGATTAAATAAAGTAAAAGCATCTTTTGCGGAAAATCCCAAATTAATAAGGTTTTAAAGTAACTAGTATAGAGATACTTGTTTCTTGGTCCGTCTTGTCAATACAGTTTATGAATATTTTTCCATGACTACATCCGAGACCATGCCACTGCTGTGAGGGTGTAGCCGATAAAAAATTATTTATGCCGGATGTATATTAGATATTAGATAAATTCAAGCAAAAGTGGAATCCTGAACGTGCCAAAGCTATCAGGGTTACGCAAGTAGCTTGAGTTTATCATTGACGAGTTTAACCTTGATACGCCTCCTGTGAACGTGCCAAAGCTGTCACAACGAGAAACAGTTAGATCCAAAACCGGAGTCACAATGAGTGTGATTGACAATGAGTTGTTTACCTGTGAATATACGTAGGCGAGACCATGCCACTGCTGTGAGTCGAAATATATTCATGGGGTCCACTTCCCATTATGGATTTTGATTTAATTATTTAATTCTCATTTTTCGTTGGGGATTATGATATTACGTAAAATAGTGGGAGGCACTCCTAAGTTTAAAATATTTCATAACTTGAGCAGTGTGTAATATTATGAAAAATTGTCGCTTGTTTATTTTCCTTATTCTATAGTAGATAGAATTAAAATTTTAATACACTGTTTACATATTTTAATATGTTTTTTCTGACTTGACTTATGGTTGCCTTTTCTAGAATAAGTTCTAGATACTATTAGACTACGATATTGTTAGATTAGTCTAAACCATCGGGAAGTGTTGTTCCGTTTTTCTTGAAAAATCAAGATGGTTAGTGACTTAGTTACTAAGTCATGATAGATAATCTAGATAGATATCCATTTTAGGATATTATTCCGTAGAGAGAATACTTTCTTGTGCAGTAAGAATTGACATGAATCAGTTCATGTCTCGAGATTCTTGACTGGCATTAAGAAAACCCCATTAGGTATTTGTTTATCTGATAATGACGTTTCTTAGCTTTAGTTACCTTTTGAGGTAATGTGTCTGACATAGTTTGTTAATCAATTATTTGCAATTTTTGTGAATAATTGAAAGCAAATTATAAAGCTAAAGAAATGAGATGCATGTAGTTGTGTATAGAAAATATCAATTCTCACAATAAGACAACTATATGTATTTGATACCAGATCTCCCGTTAGTTATTTAAAATATTGTTTAATGATTGTTTTGATATTTGATATCAGAACTTGCGACATTGGATAGTTACTTGTTCTTTATAAACAGTTGTTATATATATTTTAATACAACTAGTAGTCTCATTAAACGTAGAGATAAACATTAAGAAAATATTCGGTAATGTTAATAATTTAGAACAATGTTTTATGAGATTTCATCACTTAAGCATTAGATACTTATTCCGTATGGTAAAAGATGGTCTGATATGAGATCACACCACATATCCTTATCCATTTAATGAATATTGTAATCGGGAATGTGATTAAATCTCATTTAACCAATGATTATCATTGGAGTGTAAAATTTATTTAACTAATTCATTAGATGTATGTAGTTTAATGAATTGCATAATTGCTTAAGGTAGTTTTCTTTACTTCGTAACTTAGTTGATGAATTGTCATAACTTAGTTACGTGTTTCTGAAAGAACACATATTGAACGTCTTGAAAGATTCAAGAACTTTCAATCTGCTCTGATGAAACATAGATATAACATCTTTTGGCTAGTTCAAAGATATTCGATCTGAAGTTTTGAAAACTTGATCCTTAAAATTCATAACAAGTCTTTGAATTGTTCAATGATATTTGATATGATCAAATGTATGAATTTATGGCAATTAGTTCTAAGATTATTCAGTGAATATGATTCTTACTCAATATAATTATTCCACGATTCCATCTTGATGGAATTGGTCACTGGGAGTAATCGAATCTTATAAGATTCGATTCGTTTGATATTGAATGTTGCCGAATTAGTTTCAATACTCTTGGGGATATGCTCCAGTTGTTGGAAAATTATGACCTATAGAATCACTATTTGTACAGAACATGGTGTTGTTGTACAAATTAACTATGTGACAAAGGAAATTGCTCTTTTATCATTTTTAATTGGATTATCGAGATATATAAATGATAAGAGTCCATATGATTAGTTCCGGATTAATAAGATATGAGACAGTATTAATCCACTAAGGTTTAATCATTAAATATCCCTAGTCGTAGTATTATCGAGACTGGACATCGATAATACGGAATAGACTAGTATTGCACTTGTGTGAGTTGTGGGAGCATAACGGCATAGTTCTCATATATTTAAGTATTGGATATTTATGCAAGTGTAATAGGAGGTTGTGTTTACCGATGGTACGGAAAAAGCTTCGCTCTGGATAGACCCCTCAGAATCCCATTGGTAGTATGACTATGTGTCTATGGGAGTCCGAATTAGGGTAGGTGTATTTGGTCTTAACCTGAGACTTGCATCGCTAATACTTGCGACAATCAATATACTTTGGTTTTGGTCATCCGGGGCTTTAATAGGTTCTGTGTACGCCTCTTCTGGGTATATTGAGAATCATAGTGTATAGGGTGTGATGTCAAGATGGAAGTATCACTCCAGTCATATGGAGATGATGATCACGTAGGATACGGAACTAGTACTCTTATGTACTGCAGTCATCGGGATAATATGACTAGGTCATGTTTATCCGATTATAGAGACTAGTTACCAGAGATCCGATATATGCTTCGTTCGGGGCAGACACAATTCCAGCCCCAGGCCTAGCATGTGACATCCGATACTGGATCGCAATACGCAATACTACGTATACTACGCCTGATATAGATTACATATTCCTTTAAGAATATTTCTGGAGAATTGGGTAGGCACGGTGCTTTGCTAGAAGCCAACCATGTCTTGTAAATCGGTAAAAAACATAGTACTAGGTACGTACGTATTCGGATAGTCCGACGACCAGATTTACTGCCAACATATCCAGGGATCTCATGGGTCACTTCCCGAAGATTCACCGATGACGTATGACTTGGACATAATTAATCTGAGATTAATTAAAAGAGAGAGAAAACTTAATCTAGGATTAATTACGAAGATATTTTATCTGGGATAAAAAACTATTTAAAGAGAGAGAGCGATTAATTTGGAATTAATCGAAAAAATAATATATTCGATATATTAAACAAAATTAGATTTCGACGCGGAATTAAAATTGGATTTTAATTCGGGCAAACGAATTAATTTAGAATTAATTCGCGAGCGACGTGAATAGTAATTTTACTAGGCATAATTATTTAATTAAATTTGATTTAATTACGTCGCAAAGGAAAATTCGTTAATTCGGAATTAACGAACCCGAGCCCAGGATGTGATTGCAAGGCCACTCCGATTTTGAATCAAGTGCGGCCACAAATCACATCGCAAGTCACATCACAAGTCACTCACATGTCACATGCACTTTTTGTGATGTGTGTCATGTCACCTTTTTGGTGGATGGAGGTGGTTAAGAGCAATTAATGCTCTTTTCCCTCCAAATTGCTTTTGGAAAGTATATACCAAAAGTGTTTTTGACTTTGGTGTGTGATTTTGGTAATTGTTTTAGAAACAAAAATTACAAAACACATCTCTCTCTTCTTCCTCAACATGGCCGAAAGTTGGCCTTCTCTTTTCTTCTCCAATGCCGTGAGCCTAGGGCTCATGGCTTCTTGATTTTGCTTCAAAAATCTAAGGTGCTAGCACACACAAGGAGTCATTCAAAGTTGATAGGGAAACCCATCTATGAGCATGGAATCATTCACAAAGCTTGGAGCTTGAAGATCAATACAAGTAACACACAAGGAAGAAAAGCTTGGAGCTGAATTTTTGTTGTCTTTGCATCATAAAAGCCGATCAAAGTGAGTATTTCCGCTACTTTACTTTGATGTATTCACACGTTTATATGCTTAATTTGATCTTGGTTTGACCTAGAAAACCCAACAATGGTATCAAAGCGGTTATTAAGCATGAAATTGAATTTAGGGTAAAATTTGGGTAAAATTGATTTGAGCATGATTTGATAAAATTGATTGATTGAGTATGCTGGAATGATGATAACTTAGAGTTATGCATGATCAATTTGATGAAAATTGAATTGGATTAATTTTTCCCCAAAAATTTGGCTTGGCCGAAAGTATATGCCCTAATATAGTCATGGTGTTTTTTTTTGTTCTTTTGATCATTGGATGAGTTGAAAGACATGGGAAATAATGATTTGAGATTCAATTGGATTGAAATCGAAATCGGTTCAAAAACCCTAAAATGCCGTGAGCTATATATCATGAAATGAGATGATTTTTTAATTCAATAATGTTGGACATGTGTTGATGATGATTAGCATGATTAATTATGTAAATTGATATTTTGGAAATTTTAATTTGACTAATTAATTATGGCTAATGCACTTTAGTTAATTGAATTATGATATTTGGAATATTGGAATTTAATTAGTTGGGCTAAATTTGGAATGGGCTAATAAAGTTGTATTTGGGTTTAATGGGCTTGGTTGGGACAAGTTTGGTTTAGGTTAATTGGTTGGATCCAATTGGGCCTAAATCCATTTCCATAAAGTCCAAATATGATTAAATGGGCCTTTAAAATTTTAATTGGGCCTAATGGGCCTAAATTGATTTTTGGCAAAATGGTGATTCCTTATTGGGCTTTGGTTGCCAAAGTCCATGCCTTATAAATTAATTGAAAGCCCATTAGAATTTAATTAAATTGACATTGGATGTTAATTGGGCTTTGAGACCCGTAAGATTAGTTAGAATCTAAGTCGCAAAGGCTCATTGATAAAGTGTAATTATTTGATTTGGAATTAAATAAAGAATTAGTATTGAATACAAAATAAATTGGATTTAATATTGTAGTTTGATATAATTCAAGAATTCGTACTTTGAGTACTTATTCTTAAAACGAGTTGGACTCGCGCAAATCAAATCGTTGTTTGAACATTGGATGGTCATTAATTTCAGGTTAATTAATTGGATTAGATTGATTGATAACATGCTTTGTGTGAATACATGGATGTGATGTATGAATAATGTATATCGAATGGATATTAGATGGGTGAGGGCAATTTGGAAATTTTTGTAATAAATTAGAATTTATTAAATTGGACCTGTGTCCAGCCTATTACCTCTTGACTATTTGTATTTCTCTTCTCACCTATTCCCCTCAATGTAATGAGGTTTCCTTAGAAGTGTTATGTAATTGGGTAGAAGTAAGATTTGTGCTAGCGGGAGAGAGAAAATGAAGAGATTTGTTCTAGGAACAAAATGTTTTAAATATCCATATGTATATCATTATTAATTTTTTATCGCACCTTATTATGCTTTTAGAATGCATGCTTAAGGGTGTATGATGAGACCTAATCAAAGATAATTAATTGGTTGCCAATTATGCGAAAAATCCTCAACAAATATTAAGCGTTTTTCCTTCCATTGAATGATTCATCTCAAGATCCAAGATTGGCACTGGTTTGTTGGCCAAAGTGAAGACCTTTGTCCATCGCGGATGTGTTGAATCATAAAAGCTTTGTTCCATATCGCATGTCTTGTCCAAGTTGTGATTTGTTGGCCAAAGTCAAGATCACTTCTTTTCCATCGACATCGATTACGAAGCTTTCCAAGGTCAATGGGTCCCGCTTAACTGGAATCATTAAGCTTGTTGTGCCAAAGCCAAGGCTTAGTTGATTCAGAGGAAAAATGTTAGGGAATGTATCGGATATATTGGCATATATTAGATATATGTTTCGGACTTGGATGTCCACCACTGGATCTAGGAATTGGATGAGATCCAATTGATCTTAGAGATCTACCTAGTTAAGTTTCATACAATTTGTTGGCCAAAGTCAAGATTGTGTGTTATTTAATGGGATCCTAGCCCACTAGGAAACTAGGTTTCTCGAGTATTCAACATAGGGTTAGAGGCTCGCCGAAAAATAAGGAGGCAAATGTTAAATTTGCAATTTCGTTTAGATACTTGCCAATACGCGCTCATTTCATTTTCGTCCTTATTTATTAATAAATATATTAGTTGGACTAATATTTAATTGTTGTTTTAAATTAAACAGTTGAACTGTATTCAAACTATTTCATTTATAGTTTATTATATAATTGGATTATAGTAATCACTATTTGAATTTAACCAACCAAATATTAGTTGATTATATAGTTAGACTATAGTAATCATAATATTCGATTGTACCCAAAATCGTTGATTCGATAGTTGGACTATTGGAATCAAGATAACTAGAAAGATTAGCGTTTAGAACATAATCCTGGGTGAAAATGTCTTTAAGCGGCTTTAATTTTCAAATTAGGAATAGAACCTCAGGATAGTCCTGGGAACTGAGAAGGTATTCCTTTTTGATAGACAAACATCTCGGGCCCAAGCCCGGAGTTGAGCGAATAGTAGAGCATGAGTTTTGGAAGACTCATGGTGATGATAACTTTAGCGCTCAATCCGTTATGCTTTATGCAATGACACTTTAATTTTGTCGTCAAAACTAAGGATTAGATCCTTATACCATGATGTTGAAATTAAAGGATCTTCATAGATCTATTCTTAGATCTTAGAAGTACGAATTGCAAAAGAAGCTCTTTCGCTCGTGTATGTCAGAGGGTACATCTATAGAGCACCAGGTGTCGCAGATGATTGCTGACATCGATCAGCTAGGTTAGTTGGGCATTACCTACGTGGCCGAGACTACCAAAGATTTGATCTTATAATCTCTACTCGAAAGCTGGGGCAGGTTCATTATGAACCAAGAGTAAACTCTTGGAGAGTTGATGGCTATGCTCAAGTAGGCAGAGCCAGAGCTTCTAAATGGGGCAGAGGCAAAATCATCACAGTCTTCTAGGAAGACAAAAGACATATCCCAAGATGTCTACCTAAACTGTGGCAAACGAGGTCACTGGATGCGTGACTGCCGTATGGACAAGGCAGACGTGAAGGAAGAGAAGACGGGCAAGGCTCCGACTTCAAGCATGTTTGTCATAAACATGGTCACTACTGGTTTCAAAATTGGATTTTTGATACTAAGTATTATACATAAATATGTACTGATGTGCAGAATCTGCTGATTAGCAGGAGACTGACTTCAGTTGAGATCGATATGCGAGTCAAAAATAGGACGAGAGTCGCTATTTTAACCGTAGAAATCTAAGTTTAGGAACTACCATTTGGACATGTACTTAAATTAGGAAACTGTTATAATGTACCTAGTTTGACTAGAAACATTATATCTATATCTAAGTTTAACCCGTTACGGGAATACCTTTATATTCTAGAACACTAAGTGTTTTATTTTATAAAGATGATTTTGAGATAAACACATTAGATGTGAATAACAATATTTATATTTTGAATATAAATGAATCTCAAACGTATAACATGACAAACAAATAGCTCAAACTAAATTAATCAGATGAGACTTATTTGTGGCATTGTTGTCTGGGACACATTAACAAAACTCGTATATACACACTTTCGAAGAGTGGGTACTAGGACAGATTTGATACTATTAAAATAATGTCTATAAATCTAGTTTATTAGGCAAAGTGCCTAAAACACCTTTTACTTGGTAAGAGTACAAGTGCCACCGATCTGTTAGCCCTCATTCATTGTGACGTAAGTGGGCCCATATCTAGCTAGGCTAGAGGTGGATGTGAATACTTTGTAACCTTTACGGATGTGGCATAGTGTTATGGTTATGTGTTTCTTTTGAAACACGAATCAGATACTTTTGATAAATTCAAAGAGTTTCGACACGAAGTAGACAGACAGATCGGCTAAAGTATAAAACCGTCACGGTTAGACCATGGTGGAAAATACTTAAGCAATAAATTTCTCAATTATTTGAAAGAGTATAGTATTCTTTCATAGTGGACTCCTCCCAGAACACCTCAATTTGACGGTGTGTCCGAACAGAGAAATCGAACCTTGTTGGACATGATAAGGTTACTAATGAGTCGCTCTGAACTACCATTTTCCTTCTAGGGATACGCATTTAACAATGCAATACTTATTTTGAATAAGGTTCCATGAAAATCTTTTAGACAGACATCATATTAGATATGAACATGAAAGAAACCGGGTTTTCTCATTCCTGAAGATTTGGGAATGCTAGGCATATGTTTGGGTGATACCAAACTAAAACCCAAATCAGATAAGTGCCTAATTTATAATTGGTTATCCTAGGGAAACCAAAGTATAGTACTTATACAACTCACAAGAGAACAATGTAATTGTTGCTCTCCATGCGGTTTTCCTAAGAGGAATACCTATATGCAATGGTAAGTGGGAGGAAAGTAAAGCTCGATGAAAATCAGAGTAATACTGTTCCAGGCACCGATTCTTTAATGGAACACAAACAGTTCATCAGGGATGAAACTGTACCACAATCTTCAAATACACAAGAACCGCGCAAGTCTGGGAGAGTCAGAAAACAACCTGGGAGGTATGGGTTTCTGATCTCACCTCGTAAAGATATCAATCTTATTGAGGAACACAAACCGGCTACGTATGAGGAAGTGATACAGGGTATCGACTCCTTTTATGGCAAAGTGCCATGAAGTCTAAAATGGATTCCATGTATACCAACTAAGTTTGGACACTGGTTGATGTACCAGAAGGCATTGTGCCTATTGGTACTAAATGAGTCTTCAAGGAAGACATACATGGATGGCAACATACAAATGTATAAAGCTAGGCTTGTAGGGAAAAGGTATCGTTATCAACATTGTGTCGATTACGACGAAACCTTTTAACCATTGCCATAATTAAATCCATTTGGATAATGCTTGCTAGTGCTGCATGTTTCATTTATGAAATATGGCAGCGGAATGTCAAAATTACTTTCCTTAAAAGGAAACCTTTTGGAGGATGTTTACAACATTCCGACGGTTTTGTCGTACCAAAACAAGCAAACAAGGTTTTCAAGTTAATTCAATCTATTTATGGATTGTAGCAAGTATTGCGTTCTTGGAACTATCGTTTTGATGTAATCATAATGGTATATGATTTAATTCAAAACAAAGATGATCCTTGTGTATATAAGAAGGTTAGTGGGAGCGCACGGAAAATGATTGTCCTATATAATGATGACATATCATTTCTTGGAAATGACATTCCCATAATACATCGGTGAAAGCCTGGCTTTCATAAAAATTCTCTATAGAATACTTGGGAGAGACAACCTTTATTCTAGGAATAAGGATCTACTGGATGATAGATCTAAAAGTTATTGGCACTCTACGAGGACTCGTACATTGAAAGATATGTACGTGACCTGATTGTTGGACAATTATGACCCATAGCGTCACTATTTTTACAGATCATGGTGTTGTTTTACAAATTAACTATGTGACAAAGGAGATTGCACTCTTATCATTTGTAATTAGATCACCTAGATGTATGAAATGATAGGAGGTCCCTGTGATTTGTTCCTGGATTGAGAATGATATGAGACAGTATCAATCCATGAAGGTACTATACAGTTTGAATAACGGTACAGTGAGCTAGAAATCTTCCAAGCCATATACTGTTACCGAATAAATAACAAATGCGGGTTATTGCTGCAGCTAAGGCAGCAATAGAAGCCATTTGGGTCGATAACAAATCTAATTAGATTAGATATAATTCTGTTAGCAGCTGAGCTAGGCATCAGCACAGGCTAAAGAATTAGTGGTCTCATCAACGATCCATATATATACTTCGATATTCATCGGATTCGTTCGGATCATACATCATGGTGATGTGATGATCGAATAAATCGTATCAGACAAAAATCATGTAAATCCGCTGACGAAAGTCTTTTCTCAGCAATTTGATCCACCCGTACCTAGTTCGGGTGTAAGACACTCGAGTGACTGGCTATAGGCCAAGTGGAAGATTTTTGGACAATTATGACCATAGCGTCACTATTTGTACAAATCATGGTGTTGTTGTACAAATTAACTATGTGACAAAGGAGATTGCACTCTTATCATTTGTGATTAGATCACCTAGATGTATAAATGATAGGAGGTCCCTGTGATTTGTTCCAGGATTGAGAATGATATGAGACAGTATCAATCCATGAAGGATAAATAATTAAATATCCCTAGTCAGAGTATTATCGAGATTGGACATCGATGAATACGTAAAAGACTAGTATTACACTTGTGCGCGTTGTGAGGGCACAACGGCATAGTTCTCATATATTTTGGCATAGGATACTCATGCAAGTGCAATAGGAGGTTGTGTTTTACCAATGGTACGGGAAACAGCTTTGCTCTGGATAGACCCCCTCGGAATTCCATTGGTAGTATAACTATATGTCTATGGAAGTCCAAAATCAGGGTAGGTGTATTTGGTCTTAACCTGAGACTTGCACCGCTAATACTTACGATAATCAATATACTTTGGTTTCGGTCGTCCAGGGCTTTAACAGGTTCTGTGTAGGCCAATGCTGGGTATATTGAGAATCGTAGTGTGTTGGGTGTGATGTCAAGACGGAAGTGTCACTCCAGTCATATGGAGATGATGATCGCGTATGGATACAGAACTGGTTCTCTAAAAAGGTTGCAACCGTCGGGATAATATGACTTGGTCATGATTATCCGATATTAAAGAGACTAGTTGCTCGTTATCCGATATATGCTTCTTACGGGGCAGACACTGTACCAGCCCTAGGCCTTGCATGTGATCATCCGATACTGGATCGAAATACGCAATACTTCGTATACTACGCCTGATATAGATCCTTTATTCCTGTAAGGATATTTTTGGAGAATTGGGTAGGTATGGCGCTTTGCTAGAAGCTAACCTTGTCTTGTAAATCGGTATAAACGTAGTACGAGGTACTTACGTGTTCGGATAGTCCGACGACCGAATTTACTGCCATATATCCGTGGATCTCATGGGTCGCTTCCCAAAGATTCACCGATGACGTATGACTCGCACTTTTAATTAATGTGGGATTAATTAGATAAGAGAGAAAATTAATCTGGGATTAATTGAGGAGATATTTTATCTGGGATAAAATATCAATTATAGAGAGAGATAACGATTAATTTGGAATTAATCGGTTAAATTAATATATTCGATATATTAAACAAAATTAGATTTTGACGCGGAATTAAAATTAGATTTTAATTCGGGCGAACGAGTTAATTTAGAATTACTTCGTTGCGATGTGAATAGTGACTTCGCTAGGCGTAATCATTTAATTACGACGTAACAAAAAATTCATTAATTTGGAATTAGCGAACCCGAGCCCGAGATTGTTGCTAGCGCATTCGCATTTCGAATTCGAGTGCGGCACCAAGTCAAATCAAGCATCAAATCGTTAGTCGCATCAGCGTCAAATCACATGTCACTTTGAGTGATGTGACACTTATTGATTGATGTGATTGATTAGTTGTTTGGTTGGTGTATGAGTGTGGAACACTCAAGGTTGTTTGATTCATTTAGTTTGACTTTTGAAAGTAAAAGGTGTATATGATTTTTTGATAAAAATAAATTACCTTTTTTAGACAACAACTTAACATACACAAAATAATTCTCTCTCTCTCCACGCCCTTTAGGGCTGTTTTTCTCTGTTCTGGCAGTGAAACTGCCGTGAGTCTAGAAGGAAAGGGGAAGCAAATGTTTGTTTTTGTTCCAAAAATCATAAGAGCTAGCACTCCGAGAGACATGCGAAGGTGATAGGGAGTCCCACCCATGAGCCGGGAATCATTTGACGAAGCTTGGAGCTCAAATTTTTGAAGATGAAGCCGAATCCTATGAGGCCAAAACAGCCACTGTCGAGCAGTTCACTGTGAGCAGAAAAGAAATTTTTGTTGCCTCCCGCGTCACTCAACCGATCGATGTGAGTATTCCGCGACTTTCTCGATTGTATTCACACATGTTCATGCTTGTTTATTGATCCTTGGGACCTTAGTAAACTCCAACAATGGTATCAGAGCAAGGAAAAACATGAAAAAGTTTAGGGCTTAAAATTTGGGTAAACTTGATTTTCAGCATGATTAATGAAATTGGATGAATTAGTATGCTTAAATGTGTTTGAATTGAGGATTGATTGGATCAATTTTTTGAAATTGTGTTGGCTGAATATATGCCCTAAATGTGATCTTGGTGATTTTTGATTTTAATCATTGGATGAGTTGGAATCATGTTGGGTGTGTTGATTTATGTCGATTTTGGATTTAATTGGGTTGAAACCGAATCGGATATAAATATCCCCAAATTACGAGAATAATATAAGCATGATTGGGTTTGATTTTTTGATGAAATGTGTTGGACATGTTTTGTTGTAAAAGAGCATGATTAGTTGGTAAATTAATGATTTGGAAATGTTGATTTATGTAATTAATTATGTTATACACTTTAGATTAATTAAATTGTAAAGTTGGATTTTTGTAATTTATTAATTATGCTTAAATTTGATTTGGGCTTGTTGAGTTGTATTGGGCTTATTGGGCTTAGTTGTACTAAGTTAGGTTTAGGCCAAAATGGATTGGATCCAATTGGCCCAAAACCGCTCCATAAAGCCCAAATGCGACTAATGGACCTTTAAGGTTTAATTGGGCCTAATTGGCCAAAATTGATTTCTGGGCTTATGGGGTAACTCTCGGATTGGACTTTGGTTATTGGGTTCGACCCGAGTTGACCAAAAGTCCACGCCTTAAGAAATTAATTAAAAGCCCATTGGACTTTAATTAAATTGACGTTGGACGTTAATCGGGCTTTGAGACCCGTAACGATTAAATTTGGGATTTAAATCGTAAAGGTTTATTAATAAAGTGTAGTATTTAATTTGGAATTAAATAGTGAATTAGAATTAAATACAAATTGAATTGGATTTAATTGTGTAGTTTAATTTAATTCAAGAATTCGTATTTTGAGTACTTATTCGCAAAACGAGTTTGACTCGAGCAAAATCAAATCGTTGTTTGAACATTGGATGATCACTAATTATCAGATTAATTAATTTGATTAGATTGATTGATAACATGCTTGTGTGAATACAT
Organism: Zanthoxylum bungeanum; assembly: GCA_019454045.1. Classification (NCBI taxonomy): domain Eukaryota; kingdom Viridiplantae; phylum Streptophyta; class Magnoliopsida; order Sapindales; family Rutaceae; genus Zanthoxylum; species Zanthoxylum bungeanum. The sequence goes on along the minus strand of SKCR01019101.1, from coordinate 10,697 downwards.
GGTTGCGATGCATGAATAATGTATGTCAGATGGATATTAGATGGGTGGGAAAATTTTAGAAATTGTTGTAATAAATTTGATTTATTAATTGGACCTGCGTGTCCAGCCTTATTACCTCATTATTCTTTGTATTCTCTTCTCACCTATTCCCCTCAATGTAAATGAGGTTTCTTTAGAAGTGTAGTGTAACGGGTAGAAGTAAATACATGTGCTAGCGGGAGAGAGAAAGTTAGAGATTCGATCTAGGATCATTGTGTAAAGTATCCATCCGCATATCATTATTATTTTATCATATGCGCTTTATTATGTGTTTAGAATGCATGTTTAAGGGTGTATGATGATGAGACCTTACAAAAGATAATAAATTGGTTGCCAATTTGCACTCGAAAAACCCTCGCAAAATATTAAGCGTCTTTCCTTCCATTGAGTGATTCTTACTCAAGATCTAAGACTGGCATTGGCTTGTTGGCCAAAGTCAAGGCCTTTGTCCCTCGAGGATGTGTTTGAATCACGAGAGCTTTTGTTCCATGTCAGTGTCTTGTCCAAGTTGTGGTTTGTTGGCCAAAGTCAAGACCACTTCTTGTCCATCGACATTGATTACGAAGCTTTCCATGGTCAATGGGTCGCGCTTAACTAGGATCACTAAGTTTGTTGTGCCAAAGCCAAGGCTTAGTTGATTCAGAGGAAAAAGGTTAGGTAATACATTTGATGTATTGGCATATATAAGATATATGTTTCGGACTTGGATGTCCCCCTACCGGATCTAGGAATTGGATTGGATCCAATCGATCTTAGAAATCTACCTAGTTAATTATCATACAATTTGTTGGCCAAAGTAAGATTGTGTGATATTTAACGGGATCCTAGCCCGCTAGGAATACGGTTTCCGAGTACTCGACAGAAGGTTAGAGGCTCGCCGAAAAATAGTGGGAGGCAAGAATTGAATTTGCAATATTCGTTTAATTACTTGCCATACGCGCTCATTCAAATATCATTGGTCATATAAATTAAATGTTAGTTGGACTAATATTTAAATGTTATTTTTAATAAATAGTTGGACTATATTCAAACTATTCATTTATAGTTGATTTATAATTGGATTATAGTAATCAATATAATTGATTTTAATCTATTAAATTATAGTTGATAAATAGTTGGACTATTGTAATCATTATAATAAATAGTAACTAAATCGTTGATTAAATAGTTGGACTATTAAAATCAAGATATAATTGAAAGATTGACATTTAAAACATAATCCTAAGGAAAATGTATTTAAATGGTTTAATTTTCAAATTGGAAATAATTTCAGGATGGTCCTGGGAACTAATAAGTTACTTTATTTGATAAAATAACATATTAGGCCTAAGCTCCGAGTTAAGCAAATAGTAGAGCATAATCTTTGGAAGATTTATGTGATGATAACTTTAGTGCTTAATCCTTTAAGCTTGTCACAGTAGACTCCTTAATTTCTTAATCAGAACTAAGGATTAGATCCTCAAAGTATGATACTGAAATTGAAGGATCTTCAAAGAATCTATCCTTAGAATCTTTAGAAGTACTAAATTGCAATACTTAACTCATGGAGAGTTAATGACTATTCTCAAGGAGATAAAGTCAAAATTTGCAATAAGGCAAGTAGCGCAAGGTGCATCTTACTTCGATATTCTAGAAACTCGAGGCTTGGCCAAAGGCTACTGGAATGTGAAAAAGGGCAAAGGCAAAATCATTATAATCTCTTAGGAAGATAAATGACATATCCCAAAATATCTGCCTAATTGTGGCAAACGGGATCGCGGAAGTGTGACTGCCGTTTGGACAAACAGACATGAAGGAATTGAAGACTAGCAAGGCTCTGACTTCAAAAATATTTGTCATAAATATATGTTCACTACTAGTATTAAAATTGGATTTTAAATACTTAGTGTGGTACATAAAATATATGTATTGATGTTCAGAATCTGTTTTGAACAGGATACCGACTTCAATAGAGATTTATCTGCAAATTGTAAACGGGACGAAAGTCGCTGTTTTAACCGTAGATACCTAAGTTTAGGAACTACCTTCGGGTGTGTACCTAAATTTGGAAACTGTTATAATGTAACTAGTTTGACTAGAAACATTATCTCTATATCAGTGTTTAACCCGCTGCGGGTGAACCTTTTATTTTTAGAACACTAAAGTATTTATTATATAAAGATGATATTGAGATAAACACATTAGATGTGAATAACACCATTTATATTTTGAATATAAATAAATCTCAAACGTATAACATGACAAACATAGCTCAAACTGATTTGATCAAAAGAAACTAATATGTGGCATTGTTGCCTGAGACACAATTAAACCAGACTCGTATATCCACACTTTCGAAGAGTGGGTACTAGGACAAATTTGATTCGAATCAAATAAAGTCTACAAATCTAGTTTATTGGGCAAAGTGCCTAAAACACTATTTACTTGGTAAAAGTGCAAATGCCACCGATCTGTTAGCCCTAGTTCATAGTGAAGCAAGTGGGCCCATGTCTAGCTAGGCTAGAGGTGGATATGAATATTTTGTGACCTTTACGGATGTGGCATCTCGTTATGGTTATGTGTTTCTTTTGAAGAACACAAATCAGAAACTTTTATAGTTTCGACGCGAAATAGACAAACAGATCGGCTAAAGTATTAAACCGTCACGGTTAGACCGTAATGGAAAATACTTAAGCAATAAGTTTCTAATACACTTGAAAGAGTATAATATTCTTTCAATGAGGACTCCTCCCGGAACATATCAAAGTGACGGTGTGTCCGAACCGAGTAATCGAATTTTGTTGGACATGATAAGGTTAATCATGAGTCGTTCTGAGCTACCATTTCCTTCAACGGATAAGCATTAGACAGTGCAGAACTTATTTAGAATAAGGTTCCATAAAATCCGTTTGACAGATTCTTATTAGATATGAACAGGAAAGAAACCAAGTTTCTCATTCCTGAATATTTGGGTATGTTGGCATATGTTTGGATGATACCAAAATAGAACCCAAATTGGATAAGTGCCAATTGTAGGTTATCCTAGGGAAACCAAAGTATAGTACTTATACACTCACTAGAGAACAATGTTAATTGTTGCTTACCATGCGGTTTTCCTAAGAGGAAATACCAATATGCAGTGGTAAGTGGGAGGATAGTAAAACTCGATGAAAATCGGAGTAATACTATTCTAGGCACCGATTCCTAATGGAACATAAATAGTTCATCAAGGATGAAACTATACCATAATCTTCGAATACACAAGAGCCGCCTATGTCGGAGAGAGTCAGAAAACAACCTAGGGTGTGGGTTTCTGACCTCACCTCATAAAGATGTTTATCTTATTGAGGAATACCAACTGACTACGTATGAGGAAGTGATACAAGGTATCGACTCCCTATTATGACAAAGTGTCATGAGTCCGAAATGGATTCCATGTATATCAACTAGTTTGGATACTAGTTGATGTGCCGCAAAACATTGTGCCTATTGGTACTTATAAGTCTTCAAGGAAGACATACATGGATGGCAACATACCAACGTATAAAGCTAGGCTTTTAGCGGAACAGTATCGTTATCAACATTGTGTCGATTACGATTCAACCTTTTACCTATTGCCAAGGTAAATCCATTTGGATAATGCTTGTTAAAGCTGCATGTTTCATGTATGAAATATGTCAGCTTAATGGGAAAATCACTTTCCTGAAAAGGAAACCTTTTGAAGGATGTTTACAACATCCTGTCGATTTTGTCGTACCAAAACTAGCAAACAAGGTTTGCAGGTTATTCGATCCATGTGTGGATTGAAGCAAGCATTAGGTTCTTGGAATTATCATTTTGATATAATCATAATTCTTTATGATTTAATTCAAAACGAAAGGATTCTTATGTATATATGAGGGTTAGTGGGAGCGCACTGATAGTGGCTGTCCTATATAAATAATGAGAATATGTCATTTCTTGGAAATGATATTCCCATATAAAAATAATCGGTGAAAGCTTGGCTTTCGAGAAAAACTCTCCGAGAACTCGTACATTGAAAAATGTATGAGACCTGGTGTCTCATACACTTTTGAGCATATGGATTCACAAACAGGCCAATCCATGTGATAGTCACTGGATTGATATTAAGAACATCCATTAGTATCTTAGAGAACTAATGATACTGTCTTATACTATGGAGATAGAGAACTTGAAGTGACTGGGATCACTATAGCAAGATTCCTAACAGATAAATATGACTATAAGTCACAAACAGTACTATACAGTTTGAATAACGGTACAGTGAGCTGGAAATCTTCCAAGCAAGATACTGTTACCGATAAACAACAATGCGGGTTATTGCTGCAGCCGATGGGCAGCAATAGAAGCCATTTCGGTCGATAACAAATCTAATTAGATTAGATATAATTCTGTTAGCAGTTGAGCTAGGCTCAGTATAGGCTAAAGAATTAATGGTCTCATCAACGATCCAGATATATACTTACTTCGATATTCATCTGATTCGTTCGGATCATACAGATCGAACAAATTGTATCAGAACAAAAATCATGTAAATCCGCTGACGAAAGCCTTTTCTCAGCAATTTGATCCACCCGTACATAGTTCGGGTGTAAGACACTCGAGTGACTGGCTATAGGCCAAGTGGAATATTGTTGGACAATTATGACCCATAGCATCACTATTTGTACAAATCATGGTGTTGTTGTACAAATTAACTATATGACAAAGGATATTGCACTCTTATCATTTGTGATTAGATCACATAGATGTATAAATGATAGGAGGTCCCTGTGATTTGTTCCTGGATTGAGAATGATATGAGACAGTATCAATCCATGAAGGATAAATCATTAAATATCCCTAGTCAAAGTATTATCGAGATTGGATATCGATGAATACGTAAAAGACTAGTATCACACTTGTGCGCGTTGTGAGGGCACAACATCATAGTTCTCATATATTTGGGTATAGGATACTCTTGCAAGTGTAATAGGAGGTTGCGTTTTACCGATGGTACGGGAAACAGCTTCGCTCTGGATAGACCCCCTCGGAATTCCATTGGTAGTATGACTATGTGTCTATGGAAGTCCGAAATCAGGGTAGGTGTATTTGGTCTTAACCTGAGAATTGCCACCGCTAAACCTTGCGACAATAATATACTTTGGTTGCGGTCATCCAGGGCTTTAACAGGTTCTGTGTACACCAATGCTGGGTATATTGAGAATCGTAGTGTGTTGGGTGTGATGTCAAGATGAAAGTTAATTTAGAATTAATTCGTTAGCGACGTGAATAGTGACTTCGCTAGGCGTAATCATTTAATTACGACCCAACGGAAAATTTATTAATTTGGAATTAGCGAACCCGAGCCCGAGATTATTTGCGAGCGCATTCGCATTTCGAATTTGAGTGCGGCACGCAAGTCAAATCAAGCGTCAAATCGTTAGTCGCATCAAGCGTCAAATCACATGTCACTTTGAGTGATGTGACACTTGATTGATTGAGTTGTTTGGTTGGTGTATGAGTGTGGAACACTCAAGGTTGTTGGATTTCATTTAGTTTGACTTTTGAAAGTAAAAGGTGTATATGATTTTGATAAAAATCAATTACCTTTTTTAGACAACAACTTAACATACACAAAATAATCTCTCTCTCTCACACAATTCATCTATCTCTCTCATGCCCTTTAGGGGCTGTTTTTCTTCTGTTCGTGGCAGTGAACTGTCGTGAGTCTAGAAGGAAAGGGGAAGCAAGTGTTTGGTTTTTGTGGCAAAAATCATAAGAGCTAGCACTCTGAGAGACATGCGAAGGTGATAGGGAAGTCCACCCATGAGCCGGGAATCGTTTGATGAAGCTTGGAGCTCAAAATTGTAAAGATGAAGCCGAATCCTATGAGGCCAAAAACAGCCACTATCGAGCAGTTCACTGTGAGCAGAAAAGAAATTTTCGTTGCCTCCCCTCCTCGTCGCTCAACCGATCGATGTGAGTATTCCGTGACTTTCTTGATTGTATTCACATATGTTCATGCTTGTTTATTGATCCTTGGGACCTTAGTAAACTCTAACACTGGTGTCTCATTTGCTTTGAGCATAAGGAGTCACAATCAGGCCAATCCAAGTGATAGTCACTGGATTGATGTTAAGAACATCCTTAAGTATCTTAGAGGAACTAAGGATGTTTTCTTAAGCTATGGAGAAGGAGAACTTGAAGTGACTGGATTCACTGCTGCAAGTTTCCAAACCGACAATAACGACTGTAAGTCGTAATAAGGCTACTATATAGTTTGAATAACGGAACAGTGAGCTGGAAATCTTCCAAGCAAGATATTGTTGCCGAATAAACAACAAAAGCGGAATATTGCTGCAACCGAGGCAGCAAAAGAATCGATTTTGGATCTGTAAAATTCCTAATTAGATTAGGAGAACACAAGCTAAAAAATTAATGGTCTCATCAATGATCCAAATATGTACTTCAATTATTTCATCTGATTCATCGGATCATACATCGTGGCAATGTGATGATCGAATAAATCGCATCAGATGACAACCTTGCAAATCTGTTGACGAAAGTAGTTTCTCAGCAGAAGTTTGAGCGACCCGTATATAGTTCAAGTGTAGGACACTTAAGTGATTGGCTATAGGCCAAATGGGAGATTGTTGGACAATTATGACCCATAGCATCACTATTTGTACAGAACATGGTGTTGTTGTACAAATTAACTATGTGACAAAGAAAATTGCTCTTTTATCATTTGTAATTGGATTACCGAGATATATAAATAATAAAAGTCTATATGATTAGTTTCGAATTAATAAGATATGAGACTGTATTAATCCACTAAGGTTTAATCATTAAATATCCCTAGTCGTAGTATTATCGAGACTGGACATCGATAATGCAGAATAGACTAGTATTGCACTTGTGCGCGTTGTAGGAGCATAAACATATAGTTCTCATATATTTAAGTATTGGATACTTATGCAGTGTAATAGGAGGTTGTGTTTACCGATGGTACGGAAAAAGCTTCGCTCTGGATAGACCCCTCAGAATCCCATTAGTAGTATGACTATGTGTCTATGAGAGTCCGAATCAGGGTAGGTGTATTTGGTCTTAACCTGAGACTTGCATCGCTAATACTTGCAAAATCAATATACTTTGGTTTTGGTCGTCCGGGGCTTTAACAGGTTCTGTGTACGCCTCTTCTAGGTATATTGAGAATCGTAGTGTATTGGGTGTGATGTCAAGATGGAAGTATCACTCCAGTCATAGTGGAGATGATGATCACGTAGGATATGGAACTAGTACTCTTATGTACTGCAGTCATCGGGATAATATGACTAGGTCATGTTTATCCGATTATAGAGACAGTTACCAGAGATCCGAATATGCTTCATGTGGGGCAGACACAATTCTAGCCCCAAGCCTAGCATGTGACATCCGATACTGGATCTCAATACACAATACTACGTATACTACGCCTGATATAGATTACATATTCCTTTAAGAATATTTCTGGAGAATTGGGTAGGCACAGTGCTTTGCTAGAAGCCAACCATGTCTTGTAAATCGATAAAAACGTAGTACTAGGTACGTACGTATTTGGATAGTTCGACGACCAGATTTACTGCCAACATATCCAGGGATCTCATGGGTCGTTTCCCGAAGATTCACCGATGACGTATGACTCGGACATAATTAATATGGGATTAATTATAAGAGAGAGAAAAATTAATTTAGGATTAATTACGGAGATATTTTATATCTGGGATAAAATACTATTTAAAGAGAGAGAGCTATTAATTTGGAATTAATCGATAAAATAATATATTTGATATATTAAACGAAATTAGATTTCGACGCGGAATTAAAATTGGATTTTAATTCGGGCAAACAAATTAATTTAGAATTAATTCGTGAGCGATGTGAATAGTATGTTTTGCTAGGCATAATTATTTAATTAAATTTGATTTAATTACGTCGCAACAACAGAAAATTCATTAATTCAGAATTAACGAACCCGATCCCGGGATGTGATGTGAGGCCACTCCGATTTTGAATCAAGTGCGGCCACAAAAAACATGGCAGAGTCACATCGCAAGTCACTCACATGTCACATGCACTTTTTGTGATGTGTGTCATGTCACCTTTTTGGTGATGGAGGTGGTTGAGAGCAATTAATGCTCTTTTCCCTCGAAATTGCTTTTGAAAGTATATACCAAAAGTGTTTTTTACTTTGGTGTGTGATTTTGGTAATTGTTTTAGAAACAAAAATTACAAAACACATCTGTCTCTCTTCTTCGTCACCATGGCCGAAAGTTGGCCTTATCTTTTCTTCTTCAATGCCGTGAGCCTAGGGCTAATGGCTTCTTGATTTTTCTTCAAAAATCTAAGGTGCTAGCACACACAAGGAGTCATTCAAAGGTGATAGGGAAACCCATCTATGAGCATGGAATCATTCACAAAGCTTGGAGCTTGAAGATCAATACAAGCAAACACACAAGGAAGAAAAGCTTGGAGCATAATTTTTGTTGTCTTCGATCGCAAAAGCCGATCAAAGTGAGTATTTCCGCTACTTTACTTGGGATGTATTCACACATTTATATGCTTATTTGATCTTGGTTTGACCTAGAAAACCCAACACCAGTAACACTAATTCATCCTTTTAATTAATGTTCCATTAGTTTCTACAGTTGCGTATATGATATGTATAAGTAGAAATTCGAATCTTGAAAAGTTTGAGATTTGAATCTTTATTTTTATAATGGTTATATAATTGAAAGTACTTACGCCTCGGAGGTACAAGTAAAAGTTTATCATTTATTCTATTTTATATAATATTGTATTCTATTTGATAGAATATCTTTCCTACAATCCTAAGTAATAAAATTATTTTATTACTTGGAGTGTAACATCAGATGTTAACCATTGTAGAAAAGACTTGACTTATTGAAGTCAAATGTGAGAATGATAAACTATAATTGGAACTACCTAATTAATAAGATGAATTGACCCTTAAACATCTTCCTAAGTCCAATAGGATATTAGAATCATTTACGAGTATTTGATACTTAATGGTTCTATTGTTTTCTTATCGAAGAAAATTATCCTATAACTAATAGTGGAAGCGATATTTGATATCGATTTCAGAAATTACCATTGAACCATAGATCTAAGATTGTTCATAGCTTACTACGATCAAGTTTTGAACTTGATTAAGCTTTCATTATGAATAGTTCATAAATTGTGCTAATGGTTTGCGCAGCAAACGTAATGTGATCTAATTAAAGGTTTGACCTTCACAATATGACAGTGAGAAATGTTATACTCAACAATCTATTGTAGATTCTGAGAATACTTGTCTCTAGTCGCACTGATTAAATAATTTAAGATCTGTTGGTTAATATTGATATTAAATTGTGTATTTTAGCTAAAGAATACAAAGTGGCGTTTTTGAATGACTTCTTCGGATAAGCGATCAGTTATGATTTCTTTATTTGAAGAGTACATTCTGGAATGGCCCTAGAGTTTGTGTTATACTGAGATTGCAGTTTGGTATACTTGCTTATAGAGCCTATGGTAGTCTCAGGTGAGCCTTCCAAAAATCCGTGTTCTCTAATTTGTGATATCAGTTAGATTGTCTGATTTTATCAAAGTATAGAGAGTACATTTGTGATAAAAGGGTTAGTGGGAGCGTACAAATTTCTTTCTAGTGTATAATCCTAACGACATTATCATTATTATGGTAATAATGAGATGTTTGTGAGTAAAATATTTACCTAAGTATTCTTTACTCCGTGAAAGTGTGAAGTATCCTCTGTTATATTGATATAAAGTTTTTGTATAAGATAGAAAGTAAGAGACTTGTGAGATACTCCTATTATTCGTGCTTAGATATGATCTAATAAAGGACACAACAAGGTTATCTTTATGACAGTTAGAATAACTTGTTGACAGTTAGTGTATGTCTTATATATAGTATTCATCTTTCGTAAATGATGATTCATTTCTCGAAAGAGATATTGATTAGAATGTCTAATCAATCTGATATATCATGTGATGATGACATAATGAATACTTTATTATGTACGATTAAGATATCGATTTAATCGTAATTGTTACGAGTTATTTTGATACCCTATGGACCATAGGATGGATCTTGAAATATGTTCTTTGTGATCTTTGAGATATTAAGAACGAGTTTCTAATTCATGGAGCATACAATATGCAACCATTTGGGTCGTATTAGTTTCGAGTCTGATTATGACGTTAGACAGTCTACGTCATAAAGAGTCAGAAAAGATGCAGTGAGAGTGTCACAAAGGATTCTATTTTGTGAGTGGAATTCAATGAAACTTATGAAGTATTGACTTATGAAGTTGCATAGTGACCTTTTAAATTAGAATTTTTCACATTGGTATTGTGTTTGCGGTCGTCTGCATAGTATTTTGGATTTGATCCATAAATACTTGGACAACTCAGTAGCTGTAGCCCAATATTGATGTCGCATCTGAGTCATATTAATGTATAACTTAGGTTTGTACAAAATATGAATGATGCTGCCTAAGGAAACAATGGGTTTGTTGGACAAACTCAACATGTCATAGCAGACTTACTTCATATTGCCTACCTCTTGAGTGTTAGGTGAGCTCTCGAGGGCAATGTTCATACGATACACATAG
>SKCR01019100.1:0-43871 GCA_019454045.1 Zanthoxylum bungeanum | reverse complement strand
AACCGTATATCATCAAGTCACGCCCCTTGGGGACTAATCACAAAGTATGAGTATTATTATATAATACCTGTAAATTTTAATTAATTTAAACTCTAAAATTTTGATTTTAGGAAGCAAAATATCATTTTAACAAAAAATAAATTTTATTTTTTTTAGATCTTTAATTAATTTGGTGTCCGATTTAATTTAAAACTAAGCCTAGCTAATGTAAGTTTAATACTTATCATAATCATAATTAATTAGTGAGTAGTTGAAGAAACTTACTCCCATGGAACATCTCCAGCTAACATCCAGTCTCCATCTTTGTCTTGGTAAATGGGAACATATTCAGAGCTGTCTGCATCCTTCAAGGCCTCACCTGCCATCAAATTTCACCAAAAATTATTTTTTCCTGCCTTTTTTTTTTCCATTTTTTTTAAGATGTAATTCATTCATAGGAAAAAAAATTACAATAAAAAGGAAGGCAAGTTCTCCTTCCAAATATCATAACAGTGATCCTAAAATTTAGTCTAGCTAATTTATGAGCATAAGAATTACAAAATTTAGGAATAAAACTAATTTCGACTTGTTCCAAACCAGTCATGCCATCTTGGATTCCTTTGATTCCTTTGATCAGCCGATGTATCTCTTTCAACTTAATTACGCATTAGTTAATCTTTTTTATGTTCACTAATTCTATGTCAAGTAAGAGCATCCATTTTTTTTTTATAAAAAAAATTCCTTACAAATGTTGATCCTATGTATAAGGTCAAACCTGGTATATAAGATTCCCGTTATAAAAAAAATTTTGAAAACTATTCTCGTTAATATTTGATCATTGTGTTAGATAAGACATTCGTTCTTCATAATAAGGTGTGAAATATAAGTATAAAAATTCTAATATAATCATGTTTACTAAATATATTTTTGCATGACTAAATATGTTAAGCAAGTCCCAATTTTGAATAATATTTGCTTAATAATAATCCTAGCCAAAAAAAAAAAAGAACAAGAACAATAATATTGGGAGTACTTACTTATTCCAAAACAACCAAAGAGCTTCTCCAAAGCCATGGCAAGATCAGAGTACCCATTATTGTACATGGCCAAATCGATTTTACGAAGAAAAGGAGCCCCATCCATGCTAACCTTCACGTACATTTTGGTCATTTCAACTCTATCTTTCTCATTAAAACTGTTATTTCTCCGGTAAGAACACACTGGTGGCCACCCAACAACTTGAGTACTCTTCTTTGCCACTTTCCGATCACCATCAATCTCATTTGCCTCATCACACATATCGGAGAAATCCCTTTTCTTCTCCTGGCTGTGGCGGCCGCGGCCCGGTAACCCTAACCTCAGCTCCGTAATCTCAAGTTCCATTGCTAGTTAGTTGATTGAAGAATTAGGGTTACAACTTTTTTTGTTCTGCTTGTTAGCTAAGGTTTGTTCATAAAAAAAAATAATGAACAAAATGTTTATAGAATTTTATACAAGATACATAGTGGGGGCAATGACAGGTCAACAAAGGATTAGTGGTCGGTCACATGAAAGGCAAAACGTGGGAACTAATTTGCTCCCTTACACCGTTAAAGGCCGGCATTATAAGTTGGAAATGTTATGGGGACACATTGTAGGGTTGTTGGTTACTTTGTGATTTGGTGGGGATTTGATCCTGGCCGTTTGATTCATTTGGTGGGGATTTGATCCTCATATGCTAATTTACTTAGTCAAGACACTTCTATACAGTAGGTTTTGGATTCGATTCTTTATGATGAAGAGAGCGAATAAAGAATTCATATAATTATTAATCTTTCGGCCTAATTCCAATAGTCTACGGGCATTGTTCTTATAACCTTCAGTCATGGTTCTATCAGTTTACGAGTCTTGTTCTCACTCCATTAGGACTTAGTCAATGGTGATTAACTAATCGAAAACTAACCTTTATAAAAATGATAAGAACATTCAGATTCTCTTCTTCTTTATAATGATATAATATATTATAGGGATAATAATATTTTTAGTCTTAAAAGTTGTGTTGCTTTTACATTTAAGTCCTAAAAGAATTTTTTTTTGTTTTGTTTACATTTAAGTACTAGCATTGTCCATTAGAGTTAACGGACCTACTGACGTGGCATGACAGAATGACATGTCAGCACAAGCATTAAATGAGCTAGATGTCACGTCAGATTGGTACTATAATTTCTGAAGTCCTAAAAATTGTGTTGTTTTTACACTTCAATCCTAAAAATATTATTTTGTTAACTGTAACGGACCTGCTGATATGACATAATGAAATAATATTTCAACACAATCATTAAATCAATCAACACATACTTTGGCATACTTATATGTTTGCCAGCAAAATGGCTCATCTATATCAACTGAAGGAAGATCCTTATTCATTTTTCATTAAAAAATTCATCTATTTTTACCACATTATTTGTATTATCTATCTCGATATCACTATATTTATCCGTTGTGCTCCCAAATCTTGACCTAAAAGATGACGATCTTTGGGTTTGCCATGGCGTTGTAGGGAAAGTCGCCTCAAGATTTCTCTTAGTCAAACTACATATAAAATGGAATTCTATAAATTATTTGTGGACAGGGTCCAAAAGCACTGTTATATTTAGTTTACATAATTCCATATTATATGTAGTTTGACTGTGAGAATTCTTTAGGCTACTTTCCTAGAGCGCCATGGAAAACCTAAAGATCGTCATCTTCTAGATCAGGATTTGGAAATATAGCAGATGAAGATAGTGATATCGAAGCAGATAATACAAATAATGTGGTAAACATAAAGAAATTTTTTATGGAGAAAATGAATAAGGATCTTCCTTCAATTGATCTAGAGGAACCATTTTGCTAGCAAGCGTACAAGTATGTCAAAATATGTGCTGACTGATTTAATACTTGTGTTGAAGTATCGTTTCGTTATACCACATCAGCTGGCCCATTACAGTTAACGAATTAGGACTTAAAAGAAAAAACTTATTCACTTATAGGACTTAATTATAAACAAAATTTTCTTTTAGGACTGAAGTGTAAAAACAACACAATTTTTAGGATTTCGGAAGTTATAATCTCAATCTGATGTGACAGCTGATTAATTTAATATTTGTGCTGATGTATTGTTCTGTCATGCCACATCAGCAAGTCCGTTAGAGTTACCGGATTAGGACTTAAAAGAAAAAACTTATTCACTTATAGGATTTAATAATAAAAAAAATTATTTTAGGACTTAAATGTAAAAGTAGCACAACTTTTAAGACTAAAAATATTATTATCCCTATAATATATAAAAAGAGATTTAAACATTTTTTTAAACTTATACAAAATTTTGTGATTTTGGAAACAGCCCATGTGATGTGCCTTATTTAAAGGGATTATATATGTACATGACTAGTAAGTACAAGTAGTAGCACCATTATATCTGGCAGGCAAGCATGTTTTGTAAACATGCATGTAAATGTCGCCTATGAATCATGCTTCTTTCAAGCATTCATTTATATGTCCATCGAACAGTATGACTGTACTACTATATATGCTTCGTATGCTCATTCATCATCATCATCATCATCATCATAATAATATACATGTATCTTTTTATAAATGTGACATGCATCATGATGTGTTCAATATGGATGTTTATGTACCCTTGATTTTTCTTAATTAATAGCCCTAAAAGTGATTAGAATTAGGTTAGGATTTTACTTTCTTGTCCACGCTATATTATGATCCTAATTATTAAGATATTTGATAAGTACTTATAATATACACTTTTTAAGTGCATTTACCATTGATTTCTCTCCTAAATTATGTTCTTAAATATGTTAAATGTACTAATATTTATTATTTTATTGTTTATGATGTATTATATGGAGAATTGAGCAAAAAATGAGTGAAAACCCGAAATTCCTAATTTACATAAGTGACTTCCTAATTTGAACAATTTTAAATTCTTTTACCATAAATTTCTCATACAATATCTAAATGAGAAGATTTAGGTTGTGTTGAAAAGAAAACTCAATTATCTACAATTTCATAATTTTCGTCAAAGACTGAATCAAATTCTTTCTTGACCAAAATCAAGCTTGAAATTGATAATTTTGCACTGTCAACTAGTGTCGAACCATAAAATATTGTGCCGCATCATTAACTAGTTAAAAAGAATTACAGTGACTTGAAAAAAGTTTGTAGCAGTCCACAAGGACCTTTGTGGTGCGTCACCAATGCTATATAAGTGCAAAATTGAATAAGAAACTTGATTTTTATGATATATATATAAGTGGAACGTTTTTTATTACTTCACATACGTTTTTGGGGAGGAAAATAAATCTCCTTGGAGGTCAAATCCCTCTCTAAACACATCAACCATTCAATAATAATTAAGAACAAGAAGATCAAATAAGGATTAAGAAGAGAAGATTGAAGAATTTGGAGATTGAAGATTGACAAACTTCATAATTTATTTTCTTTATCCATTCTTTATTAATTTTTCATTGTTTTTTATGTTGAACATGATGATTTTGTTTATCTTCTTCATCATGAACTATATCTTATTCTAGAATTGCAATGGAACCGAATATGAACTTTTGTTAATTGAATTTTTTTTATAATTGATTTGTGATATTCTATGTGGATTATTTATCATTCTCTATGTTTAATGCTTTCTATTGCTTGGCCAATAATTTGATAGTTGTGGTAAACCCTAATGAGTTTGGAAAAGAAAATTTTGGTTTAGCCTTGAGAATTGATATGTGTGATCTCATTCTATTGAATAGATTTTCGTGCATGATAGAAATATACATGCAAGACATGCGTAGCCATAATTAGAGTCGGATCGTAATGAGTTTGACTTATATTAATTATCATAGGAATATAGGTAATTAAACTAAGTTGAACGTTTCTATTTGACCATCGGAAGAAGCTTATATTTAACTTCTTATTCTAGGTTAATAATTCATTATAGTGGATTAATTATAAAGAGATGAGAAAGACTTAAAGGAATATTGTGGGGGAATTGTAATCTTAAGTTCTTCTTACATTGATACTTTTTCTTATTTAAATTTACTTTTCTTTTACTTTGGTTTAATAATTAATACCTCTTCCTTCATAATCGTTAGTTTAAATAAAGTTAGGGTTGATAAAAATTTAGTATTAGACATAATAACAATTCCCTATGAGATCGATATTTTTATATTACTCGTGCGGTACGTGCGCTTGCATGGTAAACAAAATTACGATTAATACTCTCATGGTCATGGCTCGCTTATATAATGCATGCATGGTACTTCAAATTTAACCATGTCTTATCTTCTAAGCATCAATCATATACAAATTTGTAAAGAGAACCTAAAATCATGAGAAATTCTTGTCTTATGATTCTGCCACACTTTCATATATCAATGAGAGGATGATCATCATAGACATAAATTACATAGATCATGTATGCATTGGATGTCAATGTTATCATGCATGTGTGACATATGGCATGGGTAACATATGGCAACTTGATGGATGCATGTGCTCATCACATATGGCATGGGTAACAAGCAATAGATATTTTGTAATGGCCGTATATATATATTCTGTTCACATATATGAATATGAACATGTTTAGATAAGTCGATGCATGGGAAAGCACCATGACATTTACAATATATGTGCAGCAAACAAGAGAATAGAAGAAATTAATGGTCATGCAGAAAGTTCCAGTCCGCCTAGTCAATTTTACAACGTATCTGCTGGGGACCGTGTGACTTCATAACCGCATCGAAACCCAGCAGGAAAAGTACTTATCCCTGAGCGGTCATGAGTTGTCTTAAATTTTATATGGCCGTAAGTGAGTTTTTAAAATGAGATCCTTAGATAAAGGATAATAAATATATGTCATATTATATACTAAAATATGAAATTTCCTGACATTAATTTTAGGTCAAATTTAGAATTTATAATCGAGTGTATGTGTTGACTCTTCTGAGGACCACCCTGCTTATCCCAAAAGCACTTTTGATATTGTAACCCTTGTAGCTAGGGGTGACAATTTGGGTCAGGATTCGTTTATTCGTTCAATTCGATTCGCTTTAAAGCAAATACAGGTTTGAAAAAATGGATTCGTTTAATAAATAGATCAATTCGATATTAAACGAATCGAATACGAATTTCAGCTCATTGATTCGTTTATGATTCGTTCTATTATTTTTATTTACTAGTTCTTATTAATTTTCAATTAAGATTCGAGAAATTATAGCTAATTACTATAGAAAATGTAATATTTTCGATATTTTGTGAGATATTTTTAGTAAATATATTAATTACATATTTCATATGTATATATTTATGAAGAATTAATGTAAATCAAGTGTGTGAAATTAATTTATTAAATAATATCATGACTAAACGGATAAACGAATCGAATACGAATCATGATATTAGGATTCGTTTAATAAACGAATCGAATACAAATCTATCACGTTTTAATTCGATTCGTTTAAGATTCGATACAAATTCGATTCGTTGATTCGTTTTGCCACCCCTACCTGTAGCTAGGTAGCTCTTTGATTCATACGCATGCAATAACATGAATAAACATGCCAGTGGCTTGTAGTAAGTAGTAACTACACCCTCGCTCAACATATACTGAGGGCGTGGTTCGAGCCTATATGAGGGCTCTTTTCCTTTATCCTAAAAAATTAGATATATGGGTAAATATCACATGCCTCTGGCTTGTACTATGAATATATATATATATATATATATATGTATCTAGCCTCCTAGTAATTTATTGTAATATAGAATTAAGATTCATATTAGATAAATTATGGTAGTTGATTTATCGTTCAAAATCATGATTCTGTAATATGACTATCGATTGTAACTATTTAAAAAATAAGGAAATTATAAATTTTACACCCAAAGATTGATTAAGGTGCATTCAAATTTAAAGTTTTTAAAATGCTCAGTTTTCCATCTGAAGTTCAAAAAGTGTTTACATTTCCACCCAAAACGTTAATAATTTTAGAATTTTACTAACGTCATGAGGGTATTTCGGTCATTTGATAATGTCAGGTGGAAAAGTGAACACTCTTTGAACTTTGGGTGGAAAAGTGAACACTCTTTGAACTTTGGGTGGAAAATAGAACACTTTAATAGATTTTTCTAGATGTTATTTTGGGGTAAAGATTAATGTCTCCATCAATTATATCTAAGGATGACAATTATTCCAGATTTGCATTAATAAAAAAATATATATATCATGATCTAGAAACAAAATAATTAAATTTTTTATTTTATAATTGTGGATGCTGGTTTTCGCCCGAGGTCCACAATCGAGAATTTATAATATGGAGGCACTAACGATCCTGCAAAACAAAGGTAGAATGAGCGGGGAGTACTGCCTACCGGTGTGGTGGGTGTCGTAGGCACTCCGACGCTCAAGTCAGTAGTGAAGATGAACTGTAAATAATGGAAGAGCAAGACTTGATGTTACCTTGACTTCTGTTGACTGCCGTGAGGGCGGTGGCCGGTATTTAGAGAGTAAGAAGCTTAGAGAGCTCAAGTATGAGAGCTAAGACCTGCCTGTGAACAGTGAATCATCTCTTCATTTTATAGACTTCTTCAAGGTCAGCTTTATTTCCTCTATTAATTGCTCGTCAGTTGGGTGTCTAAAACGGCTAACTACGTGGGGGGAGTTACTAACATTGATTTAGGCGTTTTAGGTTTGGGTAACTAATAAGTCAAGGGCTTGCTTGGTAGGCCTCTCTTTGTGTGTGGGCCTGAGAAGGTAATTGGGTCATTGGCCCAAGTCTATTCTGGGTACTATTTGGAGGGATTGGGCTATTACTGATATAGGGTCTGAAGCGAAAAGTAAAAAATATTTTTGGCCCAAATTTGGCCCGTACAATAATTTTATTATATTTTATATTTATATTATTTTGGACGGATTGTGAATTGTAAATGTTGTTTTGGAATATCAATTTGTATTGTTTAATTATGAATGTTATTTTATTTTATTTGGATATTTAAATTAAATAACTTGAAAAATTTTAACAAAATATAAAAATCAGGATTTTTTTTTTACAGATTTGAATATCCAAAAATCCCCACAAATAATACCTCATCTAGATCCACAAAAATATAATGCGGATTTGGATCAGGATCCATGTATATTCGAATCTTCATTTTGTCATCCAAAGATATACGCTGTTTTTTTGTCATTTTTACAGTCAAAATTATATTTTCCTAATTTATTTACACTCTATGAGTACTTTAGTCAAGTGAATTCGAATATGAATTCGTACATATCTTATAAATCTAAATCTCATTTCGTATTTTTTAATGCGGATCCAGATTTTTCATAACTTTTCAAATATAATTGCCATCCTTAAATATAGTCATTGGAAAACTTAATCTTCACCCCAAAAAAGTCGATGGAGACCGATTTTCATTTTTTTAAATATATAAATACTTGAAAATTTGTAATTCTTCACTTGAAATTTATCAACATCTATTAAAATGTTCTTTCTTCCATCTGAAATTTAAAGAGTGTTCACTTTTCCATCCAAAGTTCAAAGAGTGTTCACTTTTCTAGCATAACGTTATCAAATGACCAAAATACCCTTAGGACGTCAGCAAAATTCTAACGTTGTTAACGTTTGAGTGGAAAAGTGAACACTTTTTGAATTTTGGGTGGAAAATAATTTAAAAAGAATTAAGTTTAACGGCATTTTAACCAATCTTTGAGTGTAAATTGATAATTTCCCTAAAAAAATAAGAAGAATAAACCTTGCAAAATTATAGAATTGTTATATTTTTTCAATGAGACTTACAAGTGTATTTATATATAGTAGAGATGAGTTACCCTATAAAATTTGAATTACAAATAATAAGATAATCCTGACTTTCAAAATACAAATCTAAATACAATTCGAACTCATATGAAGATGAATGAATGTGGACTCCTAAGTAGGATAGTTCAATAGTATCCCTGCATTAAATCTACTAAGAATGCAATATCTGGTTTGGTATATTGAGATAAACATAACAAGACATCAATTTCATTAAGATATGATACTTCTGGACCAAGTAACTCTTCATTATTTTCTTTAGGATGTAATAGATTCTTTTTAGGATTGAGAGATCGGACTACCATAAGAGTACTTAATGGATGGGCATTATCTATGTTGAAATGTTTTAGGATCTTTTCAATAGATGCAGACTGATGGATAAACACTATGTTAGTGTTATGCTCGATCTGCAAGCCGAGACAATATTTTATTTTTCCCAAATCTTTCATTTCAAATTCTCTTTTTAAATATTCAGCAGTTTTTAAAAGCTCTTCAGGAGTTCCAATCAAGTTCATGTCATAGACATATATTGTGATAATAGTAAATCTAGATTCAGACTTTCTAATAAATACACATAGCCATATATGATTTTTTTTTTATATCCATCTTTCATTAAATATTCACTCAAATGATTGTGCCACATGCGTTTTGATTGTTTTAATCCGTATAAAGATCATTGTAACTTGATTGAACACAGTTTGCGATCCTTTGATTTATATGTTTCAGGCATTTTCAATCATTTATGGATTTTCATGTAAATATCAGTGTCAAGTGACTCATAAAGGTATGTTGTCACTATGTCCATAAAACATATGTCTAATCTTTCAGAGACTGCCAAACTAATTAAGAATCAAAACGTAATGGTATCCATCACTGAATAATACATATCCTAATAATCAATATATGGTCTCTGCAAGAAACCTTATATAACTAGTCACGCTTTATATCTAATGATTTCATTACGTTTTCTTACAAACACCCATTTGTAACCAACGGGTTTGACATATTCATGTGTCTAGACTACGAGTCCAAATACTTCATGTTTGGCTAAAGAAGTCATAAGATTTTTTTACATTCTCAAAAATAAGAATATCTTCATATAGATATATGAAAGATTTATAAAAGAATTTTAACAAAGTTTTCAAGATTTCAACTTAGTTTTTAGGCCGAAACGGTTTTGATCCGAGTGTGGATTCAGTTGTATAAAATGTGTTGATATGTTTGATGATATGTATGAGCTTGTTTCATATGGATGTATTTGACGGAATGAGGTGCGGACCGACTTTGTATGTATTGGATGACTGAGACATCATCAGTTCATGGTTGACTATAGTAGATTGTGTTGATTTGTATATGGATGATAGCATTGCATTGCATCGCATGTCATACATGTTCATATGGTTGCTATGATGATGAATACATATTTTTGCTTACCCAGAGAGAGACCCTATGCACATAGGCATAGACAAATTCAAGGTTAGGGGATGGCAATACGTAACGCCCCTAGGTATCCTAGTTCAGATATATATCCAGGATTAGGGGATGACGATATGTAAAACCCCTAGATCCTAATTTTAGTGACATGAGGGACGGCGATACGTAACACCCCATGACATTAATTAGGTGTTTAGGGGGACAACGATACGTAACGTCCCTAGACACCAGAGACTAGGTTGAGTGATTCCCGGATTCGTCCAGTTGAGTTGGGTCCTAGATGAGAGATTTAGTTTTATGATCAGTTTTGCAGAAAAGTAATTTTTCATATAAGAATTCCAAATGATTGGTTTTATAACAGGAAGTCCAAAGGAGTTTTTTAGAGATTTAATTGTTCTCTATTTATAAAAAGAGATTATGTTAAAATTATTATCCCTAAATGAGATACACTAAAATTGTAAATATTAAAATAAGGGATCCCATAATTTACAACAAATAATATACTTTTCTTAAATATGCTCATCAATCATTACCATTATGAGTCAAACTCAAGATCTTAAATGTGTATATTTCTCAAAAAAAAAAAAAAAAAAATTGTTCACTCGTCAAATTTTAGATTACACATTTCAAGGAATAATTTATACATATAACACTTAAATTTGTGATTAGTGATAAGAATAAAGTTATAATCCTAAAGATGTTTCTCAATCATTATTATTACCAGCCAAAATCAAGACCTTAATCATGTATTTATGACAAGAATCATTGTCATTATATTGTACAGATCTAGCAAATATCATGGCCATTATGGTATAAGGCTATAAGCATGCAATAATACAAAAATTGTGTATTTTATCAAATAAATGTGATCGATTAGGTTCCTTTTATATCGTTCATGTCTTTGTATATATAAATTAGGCATTTGTGCCACAAAAAGAATGAAGTTGTATCCTCTCTTTACTCTTCTAAAAAAATTGTTAGTTAGTATCGAAATAATTTATAACCAACAATATATATTTGTGATTATTATAACAGTTGGTTTTTCCCTTCGTTTCTAGCTATATATGGAATTTACTAAACTGTTTTTGTATGTGTGAGCCAAAAATTGCACTTCAACCTTGCAAATTCTTTTATACTTTGTTCTAATGGGCAAAAATTTGCGGATAAAGTTTTAGAAATTAAAGGTGGCTTTGGGGACGGTGAATAAAAATGGTTGGTTGGAGCTTTAAATTTGGTCCAAAATTAAGTCTTTAAATATAAAGAAATTTTATTTTTAAGAATGTTGACACGTTCACAAAGTGATTCTTTACTCCCAAGTATAAGAGTGTCGAAATAATAAAATAACCTGATAAGTCCGGGGTCGATTCACAAGGAATAAATTTAGTAAAAAAAAAATAACAATTCGAGTGAAATAAATATATTTGATTTGTTTGAAGTGATAGAACATTTTAAATTGAACTACAATAATAAATTAAAATGCTGGGTTAGGAGATCAACTTTTAATATTCAAATATAGAGAAATCTTACTTTTTATAATATATAAATTGTTATTATTACCTAGTTAATTTACTTTAGGACTTAATTATGCCAAAACATATAAAATCAGTCATAAAGGTAATGATAGCATTTGTCTATAAAAAGTCTAGTTAGGTACTCAATTATGCCAAAAAATAAAACTAGCCATATAAGCGGTAACAAAGTTTGTCAATAATTAATCCAGATTTAAATTACTTATTCAGATTATAATTTATATATTACAATAAATAATATTATTATATATTCTTATATTAAGAACTTCACTCTTTACCCCCAACATGATGAAATTAGCTACTAATGATTTGAAGAAAAACATACATAATTTTATTACCGAAAGAAAAAGAAATTACAAGAAAGCTTTAAAAAATTAAAACACACAAGACATTCTCTCACAAATTTTACAAGAGAACTTTTAAAGAAAGCATGAAGAAAAATGAGAGGTGAGCGCCTCTATTTATAGTAGAAGTACTCATCTCTCAATTATTAATTACAACTTTCCAAATCAAATACAAACAACAAATTTTTATTATTTTATTTTTCCTTTATTTTTGATTTTTTATTGATAATTTTACAAATATGATCACAATCCACCTAAAGTGGATTATGAAATTTCAACTTTTATTTTTTATTTTTACTTTTTTTACTTTATTTTCTAATAATTAAAATTACATGCAACACATATTGAAGTCTTCACCAATTTCGATCATGAAAACCTCAAAATTAGAAATTCTTATAAACAATAAAGTTGTAGATATTTGAGTCTTCTTTCATTTGGAACTAGAATCGTCTCAATCCAATATTGGAGTAAAAGGTTATGGCCAAATTATAAAAGTTACGCAAAGTTGGAATTTCCGAAATTGTACACTGTTAGAACGCCCTTTCAAGATTACGGCCTCCAAAATCCAAATGCCACGTCCATTTTTCTAGTTATGCATCCAATGTATTATTTCACATACATAAGAAATAAAAAAATCATAATAAAAATATATAAAAAATAAATTTAATTATTATTTAACAAATATGCTAAATTAATAGGATTAATGAAACTACATGTGTAAAATAATTAATTTTCTTTTTAATAAATATCACTTTTTATTGTTCATCACATGTAACATAATTGTTATTGGTACGAGTCTCATTTTAAGAATTCGTTTAGAACCCTCAAAGTTCAAAACAGCTCAGGACCTCACCTGTTCGATTTATGTTTCATTATAGTGTCCAGTTTAAGGGAAAAGTCCTCTATAACAATAGTTTATTGACCGCGATTTTATACCACACGCAAGCGCACGTATCGCTCAAGTACTATAGTGACTATTAGTCAGATATCGTACCCACATGGACTTAATATTTTTCTTATCAATACCGAAAGTAACTTACTTAACTTAAATTAAACTATTAGTTGTGAGAGAGATTTGATTATTTAATTAAAAGTAAATAAATAAAAAACAATAATTTAGAGATAAACCTTATATGCGACAAGAACATAGGGTCGTACCTTCACCTAAGCATGCAAGTAATGAGTTCAGACAATTGTCATTCAATTGGGTTGTTAAGAATTATTAACCTAGAACATTAAACTATCTACAAGCCTCTTTCAATGGACAGGTAAAAATATTCAACTTTAACCATTTAACTATATATCTATGTTAATTAATTTAAACAAAATTCATTAAGGTCACGTTCTAATAATGGCTACGTATGTCCGCCATGTATATTTCTATTCTGAAGGGAAATCTATTCAAAAGAACTAGATCATGCGCTATTATTCTCACGACTAACCCAAATTTCATTTGTCTAGATCTTAAGAATTTAGCACGATTATTCTATTATTGGCCAACTAATAAAATATGCAATCAAATACAGAGAATAATAAACAATCACATAACAAACTCAAAAGAATAAAAAATACAACGTAATTAAATAACATGCTTAATATCTATTACAACCATGATTAATGATTTAGCTACTTATGATAGTCAATAAAAATATGCTAATCATTATTACAAAACATGAACTCATAATTAGGGATGAGCATCGGTTCCGGTTCTACCCGGAACCGGTTGGAACCAGACCGATTTTTCAGATTTAGAATCGGAACCAGTTGTAACAGGTCTGGTTCTGTTTTCAAAAAAAAAAAATTCGATTTTAACAGGCCCGGTTCCGGTTCTAAATTGGTCAGAACCGGAATCGGACCATATAACCTATTTCTGGAACCGAATATAGAACCGATTTCTGCCCAGGGGAGCATCGCGACACTGAACTTCTAGTGTCGCGACACTGAACATCAGACATTCGAGCGTCGAGACGCTAACCCTTGCGCATCGCGACACCGAGACGTTTAGCTCACGTAGTTGCCTCGAACTGTAGGGGAGCGTCGCGACTCCCAAATTCTGCGTCGCGACATCGAAGGTTGATGAGTACTAAAACTTCATTTTCTTCGTTCTTGAGCTTCCGGACTCCAATTTAGTCCCTGTTTTTTCCTACGGACTCGTATCGAAATGTAATTTTCATTAAAATATTTTAAATTAAGGTAATTCTGAACTGGACCGGAATAGAATTGGAACCGAATAAAATGATACCGTATTTAATTGGGTAGATTCTGGTTCCACTTAGTTAGGAACCGATTTTTTTCCAGTATGTTCCGATTCCATGCGGAATCGGAACAAAAACTGGTTTTTCTCACCCCTAGTCATAATAGATAAACTAGAGAGAAAATGGAAGAAATAACTCTCGTTTGCAGTCTTCATCTTCAATCTCCAATACCAGTTAAAGCACTCGTTCTTACCTTACTCTAGATGTTCTTCTACGCTTTGGGACTCTAAAATTATATTATGAGACTTCTTTTTAGGTTTTGGGATGAACTTATACTCGTATGATTAAAATCAGCGCGTCGCAACGCGCCACACTAAGTCACTAGACGATTTTTGTTCTGTCACACGTCGCGACGCGCTTCTACCATCGGGACATGCATTTTGACTCTGAAATCTAGCCCAAATAAGCTCCAATTTTGTCATTTCATCATTCGATGAGTTCGTTTAAGTCTTGACATGAGTTTTACCTGCAAAACGAACCCGAAACACATCAAAATGCTCATAAAACTCGAGACGACCTATAAAATATTAAGTTGAAGGGCAGTAAATATTTGTATATTAACAGCTCACCACACCCCAAAACTTAACATTTTTATAATCCTCGAGTAAAATAAAAAAAATAAAAAAAAATAAACATACTAAAAACTAATTAACCTAAGCCACTTTTGTAGGGATCACGATTGCATTTAGCGTATGCAACAAACCTTTAAACCCCTAGGCGACCTTAGTGGATGAGTTATAGTCTCATGAGTGCTTACAACAACGACACCCACAAACTTCATTCAATACACACATACAATCATGTAAAAATAATAAAACAAATAAAACGGTCTTGCTAGTTACACATAATAATATCCTCAAAGAATGCCTACTAATGAAATCAAAGAACCTTCAAAGTACCCAACACAACTCAAATCCAAGTTCTTAAATAATTCATCTAAGTCAGACTCACAGTGTGTGTGTATAGGTTCAATCACAACTTGAATTCAAAGTAAATCAACTCAGTGAGTTCATCTAAAAAATTGACATCTGATGGGTCAAATCAACCTAAATATTTCAAAAGGTGTCTTATATTTGCCTATTGAGCTCGATATAGTATGACTTTGACTTTTCTTTTTCTTTAGACTCACCGACCCTTTAAGGTAGCATTTCTCCTTATGGTGGTCCCAACACTCTCACATGGGTAGATTCACGTTTATCGGTTATAAGTGGTTTATTTTTTATTTTCAAAGTATTTCTTCTTTTCTGCTCTTTTCATTTTTTTTCTTCAAAAGATCTTTCTCTTTTTTTCTCTAGTCATACTATATATCATAAAAATTTAAAAACAGAGACATATATCTTAGCAAAAGGTCATTCATCTTCAAATAATTTCTTCAACTAATCACTTTGTCAACTACCTAGGCTTTTACTGCTAGAAACCTACTTTTGAGTGCTTACGAGTCTAACCTAAATCACCTACTCAAGGCATCAGATAAAAATCAATTGGGCACTTATCATTTTCTAAAATTTAATGTTAAAGCAAACAAACTCATCATTAGACTTATGATTCACTACGTAGGACTTAATAATTTTTTTTTCCATTTTTTTGTTTTTTATATTTTTTTGAATAGCAGGAACTATCACTAACATGCACATTCCCCCAAACATAAAATTTACATTGTCTTCAATGTAAGATAAACGTAAAGAAGACAAAAGGGAGGAACAATACAATATATGGAGTTTATCAGGCTTCCGCTGGTCAGAATTTGGTTGTGCAGACTGTGTGGGTTGCGCTAGTACATGTATAGATAAACATGCAAACTATTAAACACTCAAATATCATATAAGAAAATAAAACTAAAGTAAAGAAATAAAAAATAAACGTGTGGGTTGCCTCCACATTAGCACTAAGTTTAACGTCTTCAGCTAGATATGACCATCTAAATTTCAAGGTGGTTTCAATTCATGCGATGGATTTGCAGCCGCCTCATTTCCAATTGCACATGCTTTCCTTCTGTGTGGCAATATATTTTGACTGGTTTGCACTGACTTTCTTCCCTCGATCTTCCACTCTTACCCACACTTGTTTCCCTTGCTAGTAGCTATAGAAGTTGCATTTATTGACTGCACTTTCCCTTTTGGCTTGGATGGACTAGGGTATGGTGGTTTTGGTTATGTAGTGACATGATGTAGTGCGGTATCGAATTGGTGGCACACCGTAGTTATGTTGTAGTGCTCATCATGTATATTCGTCTTGAATGCCTCGCACACCGCTGATTCGTCTGCCACTTGATTTGTCTATTTTTCCACCCTTGCTTCCTTTTCACCTTCCATTGGCTCCATTAAAGCTCTATTTTCTAGACTTTCTTGGTTTCCCTCAAGGTCAAATATTCTAACGACTAATGTCTCTCCATTCACTCGGAAAGTGGGGAGGTTTTATTGTACATCTATTAACGCTTATGTTGCTGTCAGAAAAGGTCTTCCCAAAATACAGGGTATGTCAATATCTTCCTCCATATCCAGAACTATGAAATCTGTTGGAAGCTTAAACTCCCCCACTTATACCATTGTATCTTTTATCTTTCTATTGGGCCACTTGACGGTCCTGTCAATAAATTATAATGTCATGGAAGTAGGCTTCAGCTCATGGTATCACAATCTCTTCGCCATAGGCAGCGACATTAGATTGATTCCCAATCCTAGATCGCATAACGCTATTGACTCGCAATCCACAATGGTGCAGTTTATGATGAACACGCCAGGATATTTGTATTTGATTGTAGTCGGTCTTTGCAATATGGTACTACACACCTCTGTGAGTCTTTCCTTTTTAATAGTGTTGCTCATGCCGCTCTCTTTTCCCCTTCTCCATGGATTCCTCCAATGGAGGATGCAGTTTAGGTATCAAGTTAGGTGAAGTATCAAGGGAATTTATGCACTCACGAATTTCCTCATCAAGCTCTTCGTCAGACATTTTTGTGATGTACTCATCTTCTACTTCCTTATGACTGATTGAGATGGCATTGCAGAATTCTTTTCAGCCATCATAGGGTTATAGTATGTGTTACTTGGGCAAGCTCCTTGTGGCCTCTAACTCTAATTAATCGTACGTTGTCTGATTTGGGTCTCCAATGCTCTTATGGTTGCAGCTTGACTCTTAAATATAGCATTGTACTTGGTTTCTTGCATCTTGAGCATGTTTTCTAGTAGTTTTTTCAATTCTGTTTTATGCTCACACCTTTGATTGTTCTGTCACCCAAGATTGTAGCTATCTAAGTAGAAGATGTGGTCATGTCCATTGTAGTTGTTAACATACTTAATAAACGCGTCATATGGAGCGTAGGGCTCTCCATTATGTACTCCCACATATCCTCAATTTGTAACTCTAGTATTTGTTGGGGTTTCGGGCAGTAATTCGGGTAAACGCAGCGGATTACGGAAAATCATAATTTTCCGATTTTAATTATTTTTCTCGGGCAATTAAAATAAACTAATTTATTTCAATTGCTCAATATTTAATAACTGAAATTTTACGCAAAAAATCAGATTTTTCTAAAATTACCGTTTTACCCCAAAACTTTGAATTTTAATCATTTTAGTCCAAAATTGTCCAAAACAATTCTAATTAATTCTAAATCAATTCCAAAATGATTTATTTACGTCTAATACATTAAAATTCAGATTTTCTATTTCAGAAAACAATTTTTCCTTAATTGCTGATTGGTCCCTCAAATTTCAAGACTTTGCAATTTGGTCCTTTATGTTCAAAACATGCCCAAATCAATTCCAAAAATTCCCAAATTTTATATACATCATATATACATCTAAACTCATCACATATAAGAAAAGCCCCAATTTTGGTGATGGTTGGAAACCCTAATTTAATAATTTCACAAATTAAATAAATTAACACCAAATTAATTCAATTCAAAGCTTTAATTCAATTCTTTTTACACCAATTGAGTCTCACCAACATGAAATATACCAAGAACAAATCTAGGTCTAACATGAGTGGCTACTAAACTCTAGAATGGCAACAATCCATCAATATGGCTAAAGAAAGCTTAATAAACTATTTACAAGCATTCTAATCTCATATACATACTTTCATCTTACAATTCAACACCCAAATATCAAAATACAACCATGAGAAGGTAGAGGAAAAACTAAGCTAATCATATTCAAGTTTAGAACAAAAGAAATAAATTTCAAGAAGGAAAAGATGTGGAAAAACTTACCAAAATTCCAAAAATTACAAAGGTTTTTTTTTTTCCTTTTCTTTTCCTCTTTCTCTTCCTTTTGTATTTGATTTTAGGTTAGATTGATTAATGAACAAAAAGAAAAATATGCTTATATATTTTCCCTATGAAGACCGAAAATTGGGAATTAATACAAGCCATAACTTTTCAATTTTTATTTAATAATTGGTAAATGATTTAATTAATTTATGTGGTTAGAAATCATCCAAATGACTCAATACTTATCCAAATAAATCCATTCAAATCATTCCAAGTGTAACCAATTAAAATTGGCCACATTTACCAATTAAATAAAGCCATTTGTCTTATCTTTAATAAGTAATAAGATATTATGTATTTAATTAATTTAATGATTCAACAATTGAATAAATAAATAATTAAATACAAATATCTTAAAAAATATATGTATTATATTTACATTAAATAATCAAAATACACATATTTATTATAAATGTAAAATTTCAAAATTCGGCATTTAATAAATGGCCAAAAGTATGTATCTTCGTTTAACCGTTAAACGACTTATAAATAATCAGTATTATTTATAAAAGTTGTCCTAGTGCCCAACGAGTATATCTCATTAGTGAGACTCTATAGGTTCAGGCATATCCGTCAGGAAATCCAATTTCGTGTCCATAATTTACCCACCCGTAAATTATGACAAACATGGATAAAATCTATTAACCATACAGGTCGAGGTCACGGCATACGTATAATCCTTCCGTCACAGGTATCCGGATTATCCCAGAGATATAGATATAAACGTCAAATCTCTTTAGGTATAATCCCGTCGACGAATCTATTAGCAATATCTTAAATAACACTTAGAACTTATTTCTACAGTGTACCACAGACCCATGGGTTTTAACAGATTGCTAATTTGGATATTTATGCTCTGTACACATAATTGACGGATCATTTCTTGATACGCATAGGATATCATGAGGATCAGTCAATACCCAACGAACATGCGGAGGTCTTATCTAAATAGATCGGTGACGTGACTGCCATCAAAGTGTGGTAGATACCTCATATATCCACAGTGGTACCTCAAGTCGGAGGATCACTATGCTCACTCAACCCGAGAAGATTCTTATTGACATTGGTGTACTATCTATTAAGAATCTTCGGTGAGTTGTTCAGTGTTTATCCGATATAAATACCTACGTGTCTATACGAGTCTCCCGAGACTCATGGTTCATTGAGAAACCATTAGAATCCTACATTCCATTATACGACACGTACCGGTCTCAACAGGTTTACTTACTGACCAAATAAAAGTAAACCTTGACCAGGAACAATTAAAGAATGATACTGTTATGATACCGCTCAATGTCAGTTGCGACGCTTTTGCAACTGTATCATAACCTATCACTCTATGGTCATTTACGTCTTTACCATATAATAAAAGAATTTATATTAAAGAAACTGTTTATTTTATTCATTAATAAAATATATACAAAAGTATTTACAGGGAAATACATAAGAAATTGGCGTTCATCTCACCAACCCTAACAAAATCTTCCACTTGCTCTAGTGCCAATATCGATTGTATCCAATACCCATCGACTCCACTTGCTTATCAAATAACTTCGAAAGTATGGCCTTCGTGAGCGGGTCTACTACATTATCTTCACTAGGATTTGCACACAACAATGTCACCTCACGACACAATCTCTCGAATAATGTGGTATTTTCGTTCCACATGCTTCGACTTCTGATGCGCCCTAGGTTCTTTTGCTTGCGCAATGACACCAGTATTATCACAGTATAGCGGAATCAGATTCTCGATACTTGGGATAACTCCCAATTCTGTGATAAACTTCTTAAGCCAAACAGCTTCTTTTGCGGCTTCAGAAGCAGTAATATATTCCGCCTCTGTGGTGGAATCAGCTGTAGACCCATGTTTGGAACTTTTCCAACAAATTGCACCTCCGTTAAGAGTAAATACGAATCATGATGTAGACTTTCTATCATCGGGATCTGATTGGAAATCAGAATCCGTATACCCATTAACTTGCAGTTCATTTCCTCCATAAATGATAAACTTATCCTTAGTACCTTTAAGATACTTCAGGATATGTTTTACAGCCATCCAATGATCATTTCATGGATTAGACTGATATCTACTGGTTACACTAACCGCGTAGCTAATATCAGGCCTCGTACATAACATGGCATACATTATGCTGCCCAAACACGAAGCATAAGGCTGATTAGACATTATAATATTTTCATCTTCTGTTTGCGGACACATCTTCTTCGTAAGATGAATGCCATGTCTGAACGGTATATTTACCGTCTTACAGTTAGCAAAATTGTACCGTTCTAAGATCTTATCTATGTACGACGACTGGGATAACCCAATAAGCTTCATTTCTCTATCTCTATAGAGCTTTATACCAAGATATAAGAAGTTTCACCCAGGTCCTTCATGGAAAAATTCTTACAGAGGTAAGCCTTGACGTCTTGCATCATTCATATATCATTCCCAATTATTAGGATGTCATCAACATAGAGAATTAAAAAGCTATCATACTCCCACTAGCCTTCTGATACACACATGATTCTTCTGCATTCTTGAGAAAACCATACAATCTAATAATCTCGTCGAATCGATGATTCCAACTTCGCGAAGCTTGTTTGAGTCCATAAATGGACTTTTTAAGCTTACAAACCATGCCTGAGGTTTCGCTGGACACTAAACCCTCCGATTGTTCCATATAGATTTATTCGTCAAGAAACCCATTAAGAAAAGCCGTTTTGACATCCATTTGCCAAATCTCATAATCATGGTAAGCAGCAATAGACAATAAAATCCTTATAGACTTTAGCATCGCAACTGGTGAAAAAGTTTATCGTAGTCGACACCAGGTCGCTGCGTGTAACTTTTAGCTACCAATCGGGCCTTAAAGGTTTCAACCTTTCCGTCAGGCCCACGCTTCCTTTTGTAAATCCATTTACTGCCGATAAGAACAATTCCTTCAGGAAGAGGAACCAAGTCCCAGACTTGATTCTGATGCATAGAGTATAACTCTGATTTCATGGCCTCTTGCCACTTCGCGAAGTCAATGTCTAACATCGCTTCTCTATAGGTATAAGGGTCAGTCTTTTCGATTAAGAGAACATTTATACACTTTTCTTGTATCAAATACAAGCGTTCAGGGGTCTAGACACACTTGGGACCTACGGAGTGTGTGTGTTGAAGGCCCTTCATCTATTTGAATGCCAGATTCCTCCACTGGTTCGTTGGTTCCAGGTTGTACTTCATCAAGTTCAACCTGTCTATGATTACCTCCTTCAGACAAAAATTCTTTCTCAAGAAATTTTACGAAGCGATCTACGAACACATTTCGATGCTCGGTATCATAGAACAAAATCCTTTCGTATTTGAAGGATATCCAACAAACCTAAACTTCTGTCCTCGAGGCAAAAGCTTATCCTGCTGAGCCATCCTGACATAGACAGGACAGCCCCAAATCTTAACATAACTAAGATTCGGTTTCCTACTAGTCCATATCTCATATGGAGTTGTAGGAACAACCTTGGAATGAATCTTATTCAAAAGATGTGCAGCAGTTAAAAGAGCATAACCCCATAAATAATAGGGTAATTCTGTAAAACTCAACATCGATCGGACCATATCCAATAAAGTCGATTTCTCCTTTCGGACACACCATTGTCCTGTGGAGTACCCGGATGAGTATATTGAGCGAGAATCTCATTCTCCTTTAAATAATCGGTGAACTCACCGCTCTTATATTCACCGCCCCGATCAGATCATTGACATTTAATATATTTATCAGTTTGTTTTTTCTACTTCATTTCGGAATTCCTTGAACTTTTCAAAGGTTTCCGATTTTTGTTTCATCAAATAAATATAACCATACCGTGACAGATCATCGGTAAAGGTAACGAAGTAAGAAAAACCACTGTGAGCAGTTTGACTCATGGGACCACATACATCAGAATGTATTAGTTCCAATAATTCAGTGGCTCGGTGTCCTACACCCGAAAATGGGGTTTGGGTCATCTTACCCCCGAATACAAGATTCACAAGTTGGATAAGGTTCAATGGTGAGATCCGGTATAAAGCCATTCCTAACCAACTGGGTTAGGCGTTTCACGCCTATATGACCCAACCTCATATGCAACAGTTCAGTTATATTAATGTCAGATACTTTACGTTTATTAATTCCAGCATTAAAGATATCTTGAATGGTATGCAAAATGTAATGAACATACTCATTTGGACAAACAAGGATCTAAACATTATATCTATCATATAAATACAAAGAACGATTCTTAATATATACATTGTAGCCATCAGTATCTAATATAAAAAAAGTGATATAATGTTCGCTACACATCCAGGTACAAAAAAGCAATCATGCAACAAAAGGCTCCCACTGGGCAGGGGAATCTCGCATAAGCCACAACAACTGCATCCAAAGAGTCGCCACTCTCGAACCGTAATTGCATCTTCCCAGATTTCAGCCGTCTACTTTCCTTCAGCACCTGCAACGAATTGCAAAGGTGAATTGGACAAGCAGAATCCAAAATCCAACTGGACGACATAGCTTCACAAGCTAAAGAGATATCAATAATGGGAAAAATAAAACTACCTGAAGTATATGCTCTTTCCTTTCGGATATGGGCCAGGTAATCAGGACAGTTCCTCTTCCAATGGCCGATCTTGCTATAGTGGCGGCATTTGTCTTCGGCAGCTCTCTTGGGTTTAGCTATCTTAGCCTGTGGTGGGAGATTTGTACCCTTCTTCTCATTCCTCTTCTTCTTCTTCCCTTTCTGTAAGATTGGGAGGAAGCGGGAAGAGCAATAGGTTTAGGAGGGCGAGTCTCTTCCTCAAATCTTTCTCTCCGCTGTTTGTAGCATCTTATGCAGCTCTTGGTAAGAACAGCTAATCTCGTTCATGTTGAAATACATCACAAATTGGCGATAGGACGCCGGTAGAGATCCAATGATGACACTTCATCCTAAAGTGTCATTAAGAGGGAAGTTGTAGAGCCTCAACAGTTCGTTCAAATCGGTCAGATGAAGCACATGAGGGCTCACAGCCTATCCCTCTTCCAATCTTGCAAGGAACAATTCCATAGTAATTTTATGAACCGAGACCTGTTCTTGGTTCACAAAGGACTCTCTTAACCGCGTCATCATAGTTTATGCGTCAGGTAATCCAAAATATTACCTCTTGAGATCTGATCCCAAGGAACTGAGAATATATGATTTGACATGTCTGTCTTCATCTCTCCATTTTCGGAGAGTCTCATATTCCTCTGGTGTGGCGTCATCAGGTATGGCCAATGGCAACGGACCTTCCAACACATATTTTATTTGTTCGGACCCAAGAACAATTCTAAGATCCAGATCCCAATCTGCAAAGTTTTCGACGCCCTTAAGCTTATTCGTATCTAGCATACAGGCAAAAGGATTAGGAGCAGGTGCCTCAATCATCACAATCTATCATATAGATAGCGAAAAAACGGTTAGCAGACATAACAGTTTCATAATAATATAAATCAAAGAAAGCATAAATAGATCATGGATTTTTAATCTAAAAATGGCCCTCCCACTATAACATGCAATACTGTAATCCCCAAACAGAATGCAATCAAACAATTAATCAAATTAAATTTAATAGCGAAAGGTGGATCCCATGAATATATTTCAGCTCACAACTTTGGCACGTTCTCGCCTACGTATATTCATTAGGTAGACAACTTATTGTCAATCACTCAATAGTGACTCCTAGGTTCCGGTCCTGGTCGTTTCTCGTTGTGCCAGCTTTGGCACATTCACAAGGAGGTACCAAGGTTAAACTTGTCAATGAAAATTTAAGATACTTGCGTAGTCCTGACAGCTTTGGCACGTTCAGGATTTCCGCTTTCGCTTGAATTTATCTAGTATCAGATATACATTCGGTATGGATAAATTTCTATCAACTACACACCACTCAAGCTTTGGCACGTTCTCGGATGCAGCCATAGAACAGATATCCATAACCGTATTGACAAGACGGACCAAGAAATATGTATCCAATACATATTACTACCAAAACCTTCTTAGATAGGGATTTTCCGCAAAGATGAAACATATTTAATTTAATCAAATTAAATAAATACTAACATGTATCATGTAAGAAAAAATTAAAAAATTGAATTTAAGGGCTTATTCATATCATGTGTCGAGGTTCAGACCTACTCTGATACCATTTTGTTGGGGTTTCGGGCGGTAATTCGGGTAAACGCAGCGGATTGCGGAAAATCATAATTTTTCCGATTTTTCAATTTTTTTCTCGGGCAATTAAAATAAACTAATTTATTTCAATTGCTCAATATTTAATAACTGAAAATTTAGCCAAAAATCATATTTTTCTAAAATTATCGTTTTGCCCCAAAACTTTGAATTTTAATCATTTTAGTCCAAAATTGTCCAAAACAATTCTAATTGATTCTAAATCAATTCCAAAATGATTTATTTATGTACATTAAAATTCAGATTTTCAATTTCAGAAAACAATTTTTCCTTAATTGCCGATTGGTCCCTCAAATTTCAAGAATTTACAATTTGGTCATTTATGTTCAAAACATGCCCAAATCAATCCAAAAATTCCCAAATTTTATATACATCATATCTACATCTAAACTCATCACATATATGAAAATCACCAATTTTGGTGATGGTTAGAAACTCTAATTTAATAATTTCACAAATTAAATAAATTAACACCAAATTAATTCAATTCAAAGCTTTAATTCAATTCTTTTTACACCAATTGAGTCTCACCAACATGAAATATACCAATAAAAAATTTAGGTCTAACATGAGTGGCTACTAAACTCTAGAATGGCAACAATCCATCAATATGGCTAAAGAAAGCTTAATAAACTATTTACAAGCATTCTAATCTCATATACATACTTTCATCTTCCAATTCAACACCCAAATATCAAAACAAAACCATGAGAAGGTAGAGGAAAAACTAAGCTAATCATATTCAAGCTTAGAACAAAAGAAACAATTTTCAAGAAGGAAAAGATGTGGAAAAACTTACCAAAATTCCAAAAATTGCAAAGGTTTTCTTTTCTTTTCTTTTCTTTTCTTTTCCTCTTTCTCTTCCTTTTGTATTTGATTTTAGGTTAGATTGATTAATGAACAAAAATAAAAATATGCTTATATGTTTTCCCTATGAAGACCGAAAATTAGGAATTAATACAAGTCATAACTTTTCAATTTTTGTTTAATAATTGGTAAATGATTTAATTAATTTATGTGGTTAGAAATCATCCAAATAACTCAATACTTATCCAAATAAATCCAATCAAATCATTCCAAGTGTAACCAATTAAAATTGGCCACATTTACCAATTAAATAAAGCCATTTGTCTTATCTTTAATAAGTAATAAGATATTATGTATTTAATTAATTTAATGATTCAACAATTGAATAAATAAATAATTAATACAAATATCTTAAAAAATATATGTATTATATTTACATTAAATAATCAAAATACACATATTTATTATAAATGTAAAATTTCAAAATTCGGCATTTAATAAATGGCCAAAAGTATGTATCTTCGTTTAAAAAACCCGTTAAACGACTTATAAATAATCAATATTATTTATAAAAGTTGCCCTAGTGTCCAACGAGTATATCTCATTAGTGAGACTCTCTAGGTTCTGGTATATTCGTCACGAAATCCAATTTCATGTCAATAATTTTCCCACCCGTAAATTATGACGAACACGGATAAAATCTCTGAACCATACAGGTCGAGGTCACGGCATACGTATAATCATTTCGCCACAGGTATTCGGATTAACCCATAGATATATATATAAGCGTCAAATCTCTTTAGGTATAATCTCGTCGACGAATCTATTAGCAATCTCTTAAATAACACTTAGAACTTATTTCTACAGTGTACCACGGGCCCATGGGTTTTAACATATTGCTAATTTGGATACCTATGCTCTGTACACAGAACTGACAGATCATTTCTTGATACGCACATGATATCATGAGGATTAGTCCACATCCAACGAACAGGCGGAGGTGTGATCTAAATAGATCGGTGACGTGACTGCCATCAAAGTATGGAGGATACCTCATATATCCATAATGGTACCTCAAGTCGGAGGATCATTATGATCACTCAACCCAAGAAGATTCTTATTGACGTTGGTGTACTATCTATTAAGAATCTTCAGTTAGTCGTTCAGTGTTTATCCAATATAAACACCTACGTGTCTATAAGAGTCTCCTGAGACTCATGGTTCATTGAGAAACCATTAGAATCCTACATTCCATTATACGACACGTACCAGTCTCAACGGGTTTACTTACTGACCAAGTAATAGTAAACCTTGACCAGGAACAGTTAAAGAATGATACTGTTATGATACCGCTCAATGTCAGTTGCGACGCTTTTGCAATTGTATCATAACCTATCACTATATGGTCATTTACGTCTTTACCATATAATAAAAGAATTTATATTAAAGAAATTATCTATTTTATTCATTAATAAAATATATACAAAAGTATTTACAGGGAAATACATAAGAAATTGGCGCTCAGAGCACCAACCCTAACAGTATTGTTCACAACCTGTGTACTGAGGATCTCTAGACACTTGCAGATTTGGTCTAGCTTGGCGGTCACAATTGTGTTTAGATCTAACCCATGGACCGTTGCTGCTACTTACTGTTGAATACTCCTTTCAGTTAGCCATAGAGAGTTGTTAGCCATCTCTTCTAGTAGATCCAATGCGATATTTTTATCATATTTGGCCATTAGTGCAACTCTAGTCGCTACGTCTATTGTCGTCTTCATCATTCCATTAAGCCCATTGTAGAAGGTTTGGACTTGGAGCTATTTTTTAATGTCGTGAATTGGGCACTTGTGCAACAGATCTTATATATCTCTCATAAAGACTCTGAATCATGTTATGTTAATGACGTGATGTCATTATGCAGCTTTGTTGTTCTGACATGAGGAAAATACCTAAGAAGGAACTTGGTGGCAATGTCTGCCCATCTAGTGATAGATCCTGCTGGTAGGGATCGGAGCCATCATTTGGCTCTATCTTTTAAGGAGTACGGGAACACTCGCAATCGAACTGCTTCTTTTACCCCTCTGTTGAAGTTGAAAGTGCTACAGATCTCTAGGAAATTACGTACATGGGCATTAGGGTCATCATTCGAGCCACCCTAAACTATATTGATTACTGTATCATTTGAATACAAGTTTTGATATCGAACGCGTTGGCATGAAGGGGTGGTGGGGAAATATTAGATATGAGTCCATCAATGATCGGTATCGTCTTATCCCAAATTGGGATTGGCATTGCAACTTCCCGTGGTTCATACAGTTGGTCGTTTATGACGCCTGAAATCAAAACCAAAAAAACAAAAAGAAAAATATAAAAAGAGAAAAAGATGGGTGTTTAGCTAAGCAAGTAGTGTGCTGTCCTGATATTAATAAAGAAAAATATAACAAGTCCCCGGTAACAGTGCCAAAAATTTGATCGCGATTTTATACTACACGCAAGAGCACGTATCGTTCAAGTAATATAATGACTATTAGTCAGATATCATACCCACACGGACTTAATATTTTTCTTACCAATACCAAAACAAATCTACTTAACTTAAACTAAACTATTAGTTGCGAGAGAGATTTGATTATTTAATTGAAAGTAAATAAAGAGCAAACAATAATTTGGAGATAAACTTTATATGCGAGAATTAGAACCTAGGGTTGTAACTTCACCTAAGCATGCAAGAAATAGGTTCATACATTTGTCTTTCAATTGGGTTGTTACGAATTATTAACTTATAATATTAAACTATCTACATGCTTCTTTCGATGGTCAGGTAGAAATATTTAATTTAAGCCAATTAACTATATATCTATATTAATTAATTTAAATCAAAATCAATAAGGTCAGGTTCTAATAGTGGCAACGCATACCCGACATGTATATTTCTATTTTGAAAGGAAATATATTCAAAAGAACTAGATCATGCGTATTATTCTCATGACTAACCCAAATTTCCTCTGTCGAGTTTCTAAGGATTTACCACGACTATTCTATTATTGGCTAGATAATAAAACATTCAATCAAACACACAGAATAGTAAATAATCACATAACAAATCCAAAAAATTAAAAATATATAACTTAATTAAATAACGTGCTTAAGATCAATTACAATCCTAAATTAATGATTTAGTTATTCATGATAGTCAATAAAAATATGTAAATCATTATTACAAAATAAGAACTTATAAAAGATAAATTAGAGAGAAAATGGAAGAAAGAAATCTCGTTTTTGCTTCAATCTCCAACACCAGTTAAATCACTTATCATTGTATTGCTTTAGGTGTTCTTTTATACTCTAAAATTATGTTATAAGGCTTCTTTTTATGCTGTGGGACGAACATATGCTTATATAGGAGGTTTGAAGGGTTTTTCCTGATCAAAAATCGCGTTCGGGATGAATTGGAGATGTATCTTTCGCGTTGCGACGCGCTCACACTCATTGCGACTTGTATGATTAACATCGACACATCGGGACGTGCATTTAGACTGTGAAATATGGCCCAAATCATCTTCAATTTTGTCGTTTCATCCCTCATTAAGTCTGTTTAAGTCTTGACATGATTTTTACCTGCAAAACGAACTCAAAACATATCAAAACGCTCAT
This sequence comes from Zanthoxylum bungeanum, assembly GCA_019454045.1. Lineage (NCBI taxonomy): Eukaryota > Viridiplantae > Streptophyta > Magnoliopsida > Sapindales > Rutaceae > Zanthoxylum > Zanthoxylum bungeanum. Next base: position 14,502 of record SKCR01019100.1, on the reverse strand, counting down.
AAAACATTAAGATGAAGGGTGGTAAATATCTGTATATTAGCCGTTCATTATATATGCACCAAATTTAATATAAAAACTAATAATTAAGATACATGCATTATTTTATAGAAATTAGGATTCAATGTTGAGCATCTTATCAACAGTTTGAAACCAATATGATACCATATTAGATATACTACGGTAGTTGATACTTCATACAAACTTAGTTCAGTACTGAATCTTAAAACTTTTTATAGATGCAAGGGTAAGTCGTAAGATTCTTAAATCTCATCAATTACAGAATACGATGTCTCATTGATTGTCAAAGCTCATAGAAACATGTACAACCATCTATTAGTCTATGCGTTTCCCTATAGTGGACAAGATTTTGCCCCCATGGCCAATGCCATGCCACATGGTTCACATTTTAGGTCATTTGATGTTGATTAAGGATATTTTAATTGTGGATATAAGTCTTGTAATGTGTTTCAAAAAGGTCCATTGATTTAGAGTTACATGAATGAATGACACGTCTTAGTCCTTTCAATAGTAGTTGATAATAGTTCATTACTTATATAAGTTCGAGTTTTTATAAAAAATTTATAAATATAGAATATGCATCTTCGATAATATGCATAAATTTTCGAATTATACTTGATAAACTTTATATTAGGAACTGTATGATTTATATCTTTTATAGATCCTTCATAGTAACATCTAAAGATTAATTGCTTCTAAAACGTTTTTTTATAAGTCAGTTAAATTATTTAGAAAACCTTTTTAAATTGAACCAAGAGGTCTGAGATTAAAATACAGCTCACATGAAGAAAAATTAATTACCATATTATATGTATAAACCATCTTGATGTTAATGACATCATGATATGGTGGTAATTTGGATTATGATTCGTTTATTTGTTCGATTCGATTCGTTTTAAAGCGAATATGGGTTTGAAAAATGAATTCGTTTAATAAATGAGTCAATTCGATTCGATTCATTTATTAAACGAATTGAATACGAATTTAAGTTCATTGATTTGTTTATGCGTTTAGGATTCATTTTATTATTTTCTTTTACTATTTTTTGTTATTTTTCAATTAAGAGTCGAGAAATTATGACTAATTACCATAGAAAAAAATAACATTATCGATATTTGGTGAGATATTTTTCATATCCACAATTTATTTACATTAATTCTTCATAAATATATACATATGAAATATATACATATATTTCATAGGTATATATTTATGAAGAATTAATGTAAATAAATTGTGGTAAATTATGTTATTGAATAATATCATGACTAAACGAATATCCGTATTCGATTCGTTTAATAAACAAATTGAATACGAATCATGATATTATGATTCGTTTGATAAACGAATCGAATACGAATTCATCACATTTTGATTCGATTCGTTTAGGATTCGATACAAATTCGATTCGTTGATTCGTTTTGCCACTCTATATAACGATGAGTTAAAAGATAAGAAAAACATGGATTATAATATACTGTCTTTTATCTCTTAATACGTGGGAATTTATGTTTTTCTATTTTTTAACTCGTCATGATGTTATTAACCGACGATTTCTATAAGATTTTACTTCTTCCTTACTTGCCTTTACCAGCTCCCCTCGCTGTAGCTTGGAATCTCTCAAGCTGCCATACTCTTATATTTCCTAATTCTTAGTGGGGAGCATATAATTACATGAGTGATCATTGAACCTTTTGCCTATGTGTGGATGTGTGTAGAGATAGTAAAAATTTATTGTGAGGATGAGGGCTTTCTGTATCTGTTAATTGAACGAGTCGAGTATATGTATCGTTATCCATGTTTTAATAAAAGTAAAATTCGATGTGAATAGGGACCTACACGAGATCTATGGAGTCTCAATATATTAGGGTTGAATACGAGTGAAATTTTCATATCCATTAATTAAATGAACCGGATATGAATATTGAAATCTCGCGGGCATTTTTTTATCCTTGTGTGCACTTATTTTTGAAGTGTGACAATTTTGATGCTCTATTTTGGGCGAAGTTATTTGTCCATTTCTCTTCAATTCCTTTCTCTAAGCACGCCCAACATAAAAGTTACGCGAAGCAAACGGGTACTTCATAATATTTCTAACCGCACCCAAGTCAATAAGGCCTATTTCAGGCCCATCAACAAATTTCTTTTTTCCTATTAATTTTAGGATTAAATCTTCAATTTTTATTTAACCGAAAAGCTCGTGTTAGCCGACTTTGCTCTTGCTCTATCGGCTCGATTTTCATTATATCGAATCTGATCTCACATCAAGGTACGTATTCTATGTTTATCGTCATGCTTGAATTACAGAACTTTAGGCCGCATTTGGTTGCGTATATATGTAATTTTTGCGCTTGTGTTTTTGTTTATCTGGCTCAGTTGATTTGAATCAATTTATGATTCCTTGGTTTCAGTTATGTGAATTACAAATAGAAGCTTAAGAAAATAACAAAATAAAAGAGAGATTCTCAATTGATCGATTGTGTAATTTAATTTGATTGGAAATTCATAATTACGTATGTGAACTGGGTTTTGAAGTAATATGTTTCATTGGGCTACTGTCGAATAATATGTGTTATACTCATAGTTTGAAAACTCTATTTGAGGCGCACCTCTAGGCACCGCCTCGCAGCCACAAGGCAACGAGGCTATCGCCTCACGCCAAGTTTTCACTAGGCCCACCTCGAAGGTTTGAGGTGGCGTGCCTCGAGTCGGGGTGGCCTGAGGCAGTTTGAGGAGGACGTCTCAACCCAAAAGCCCTAAAGTTACTATTTTTATTGTTGTGATTGTGTAATATTTGCGGATCTTAATTTTAATTTTTTGAGCTCATGTAAATTGTTGTTGGCGATGTGAAACTCCTTGATTTTATAGAAGACTTTAATGTGAATAAAAAGGTGAAAAAATAGAAATTCGGTTTGATATTATTAACTTGTTGTAAATGCTTCTTTGTGCAAAGAAGCTAGAAACTTCTTGTTGTTATTTTTGTTTGTGATCGATTAGTGTTTTAGGGAGTAGGTAATGCACATGATATGAATAGTTGATGTTTTGTTTGTGTTTTCGATAGTTATGACTTGGATTTTATGTGTGCATTCATTATGGTGTTAAAAAGGTCTCATGACAATGACATGGCTTATTTATGTTGGCTTTCATCCCATTCAAATTTTTAAATGTATTATAATCATTGGTAACTTGATTATGAGTGTTGTGCATTATCTTTATGTTTTTTTGCTGAAATTGGCTAGAAATAAGTCATAGCTTTATGCTATACTTTTTTGATAAGAAACTCAAAATTGTATTAACATATGAAGTATCCGCATCTTTATTCTCTAGGATATGGTCTTTTTTTATGGTTACGCTGGTTAATCATTGTATATGATGAACTTATATAAAATCACAGCTGATTGTTTTTTGTTTCAATTACCAACAGTATAGTTTTAATGGGAAAGAAAAAGTCGGAGGAGGCTGGTGCAGCCACAAAAGCTAAACCAAGCATTAAAGAAGCTTCTAAAGATGGGAAAAAAGAGAAGCTCTCAGTGTCAGCCATGCTTGCCAGCATGGACCAGAAAGCTGAGAAGCCTAAGAAGGGTTCATCCTCTTTCGTGAGCACTGCTTCTGGTAAATCCAAGTCAAAGGCTGCAGCAAAGCCAGCTTACACTGATGGCATTGACCTCCCACCCTCAGATGACGAGGATGATTATGCATCAGACGAGCAAGAAGAAATTGATGCCAAAAAAAAACTCAACAGACAAAAGAGAGACGATGCAAAGCAACTAGAAATTTCTGTAACTGACAAGGAAATGAAGAAACGAGGAAAAAAGGACATGTTTGCTGCACATGCTGCAGAGCAGACTAAGAAGAAGGCCCTAAAGGATGATCATGATGCTTTTACTGTTGTTATTGGTAGCCGTACTTCTGTTCTCGAGGGTGAAGAGGATGCAGATGCTAATTTCAAAGACATAACAATTGATAATTTCTCAGTGTCAGCTCGTGGGAAAGAACTCTTGAAGAACACATCAGTTAAGATATCTCATGGGAAGATGTATGGTTTGGTTGGACCCAATGGGATGGGCAAGTCTACACTCCTAAAGCTTCTTGCTTGGAGGAAGATTCCAGTTCCAAAAAATATTGACGTGCTTTTGGTTGAACAAGAAGTGGTTGGTAATGATAGATATGCACTTCAAGCAGTTGTTTCAGCTAATGAAGAGCTGGTCAAACTCCGAGAAGAAGTTGCATTTTTGCAAAGTTTAGCTTCTGATGATGGGGATGAGAATGATGATGATGATGCTAATGATTGTGGAGAGAAGCTTGCTGAATTGTATGAGAAATTACAGATATTGGGTTCAGATGCTGCCGAGGCTCAGGCATCAAAGATTCTTGCTGGATGGTTTCACCAAGGAAATGCAGGGTCGTCCTACCATGTCATTTAGTGGTGGTTGGAGGATGAAAATATCCTTGGCCAGGGCCCTTTTTATGCAGCCAACTCTTTTGTTGCTAGATGAACCCACCAATCATCTTGACCTTAGGGCTGTTCTCTGGTTGGAGGAATATTTGTGCCGGTGGAAGAAAACTTTGGTGGTTGTTTCTCATGATCGATATTTCTCAACACTGTATGCACTGAGATTATTCATCTCCATGATCAAAAGCTCCATTTCTATCGTGGAAATTTTGATGATTTTGAGAGTGGGTATGAGCAGCGTCGTAAAGAATGAACAAAAAGTTTGAGATTTATGAGAAGCAAGTCAAAGCTGCCAAGAGGTCAGGGAACCAGGTGCAGCAGGAAAAGGTGAAAGATCGAGCTAAGACTGTTGCAGCCAAGGAAGCATCGAAGAACAAGGCTAAGGGAAAGGTTGATGAGGATGAGCCCCTGCCAGAGGCCCCAAAGAAGTGGCGGGATTACAGTGTGGAATTTCATTTCCCTGAACCGACTGAGCTGAGACCCCCACTGCTACAGCTAATAGAAGTCAGCTTCAGTTATCCTAATCGTGAGGATTTTAGGCTGTCAAATGTTGATGTGGGTATTGATATGGGGACTCGTGTTGCTATTGTTGGACCCAATGGTGCTGGAAAATCTACTCTGCTGAATCTTCTTGCAGGTGATTTGTCTCCAACAGAGGGTGAAGTGCGAAGGAGCCAGAAATTGAGGATTGGGAGATATTCACAACACTTGGTGGACTTATTGACCATGGAAGAAACACAAGTTCAGTATCTTCTTCGACTCCACCCTGATCAAGAGGGACTTAGTAAACAGGAGGCTGTTCGTGCGAAACTTGGGAAATTTGGACTCCCTAGCCATAATCATCTAACTCCAATTCCAAAATTATTTGGTGGGCAAAAAGCTAGGGTCGTCTTTACTTCAATCTCCATGTCAAAGCCTCACATATTACTATTGGACGAGCCCACAAATCATTTGGACATGCAGAGTATTGATGCCCTGGCTGATGCACTAGATCATGAATTACTGGTGGAGTTGTTCTAGTCAGTCATGATTCCATACTCATCTCACGTGTTTGCGAGGATGAAGAAAAAAGTGAAATCTGGGTTGTAGAAAATGGAAGGGTGATGAGATTCCCAGGAACATTTGAAGAGTACAAGGAGGATCTACAAAGAGAGATCAAAGGAGAGGTTGATGAATGAGGTAACATTCTCGGCATAGCTAATGTTTGTACTACTAGACCCACCCTGCAATTTTGCATGTTCTTGTTATCGTATTCAGTTATTTATTGAGTGTAATAATTTACGTTGCGGATCTATGAATTCATTAATTTAGCCCTTGCCTATATACGTATACGTTTGATTAATAAATTCGGGTTTGATTATGTTTCTAGATTCTATCACAACGGAATAGGGCTCAAGGACTTCTTTATGTTTAACCCATTCTTCATGCATTTGCACTTTCTTATGTCCGATTTCTTTTCATGTCGTTAATGCTGTGGCTAGTTTTACTTTGTGTCTGTTAAAACCTCTTCCTGCTGAGCAGTGAATCCCTTATGTAGTTTGCATATTTTGGTTAATTTTGAGTGGGATATGTAAAGTTTAGTTACGATTCATGGGCATCAGCTAGGTAGAATAGTAAAATCTCTATGTTTTGGTTGTATAAAAATAAAATAAATAGAACTTATGAGAACATCAACCACTAGCAAATGCAACTTTAAGGAGTTTTATAGTTTTTTTCTGAAACAATGAGATCTTTAGTAATTAATATGGAATCAAGGGTTAAATTATAAGATTCATGTATTAATTAGCACCTGGCTAATTACTAATAATTAGTCCTTACAATTTTGTACTAAATTAGTAGTATAGGAACTAAATGATGTCGCTTATAGTGTAATCCAAGTTATTAAAAACTCAACAATCCAATCAAAACTAGATGGATGTGTATGTAAACATCGTGGGACTCGAACAAATTTCTTTCTTATAAATATGAGTGAGTAGTGCGAGAAATGTCTATTGAGCAAAATCGGTTTCGATTCTGATTCCACTTCAATAATTTTTAGGGGTTCAATTCAGTAAAAAGTCCCGGGTACATCATATTTTTTAGACATGAACATGATTCTCTTTTACTTTGCTTGTCTTGCTTATTTATGATCTTTATTTCGGTTCATTATTCACCACTAAATCTGATATTGGGATATTTCTTTAATCATTATTAGACAAACTTTTGAAAGGAAAAAAAATGAATTTGAAAAAGAAAAGAAAAAGGAATGCAAGAGTTCACTTTCGATGTTGCAGTATAAGGATCACTTGTCTCATGGGACATGGTTTGGTGGTGTAAGGTTCAGGATTTGACGTTCAGGTCTTGAGTTCGAATTCAATGAGTGTGTTTCTTATAAGAGCTTAGGACAACCGTTGATTTTATCTGCTCTGCTTAAGCCTGGAAGGGGTGATTTGGCGGCGGAGTTTCCAATATGAAAAAAAAGGATAAGGGTCTCCTTGGTTTAATTTTTATAGAGGTAGTAAAAAAGTCATGGGTTTGAATGAGATAGAAGATGCAATATATAAATAAGATACTTAAACTTTTATTAAAAAAATTAGAAATAAAAATAAAATCTAAAGATCTCTCGTTCATAATATCTAATTTTAATAAACCAATAATTTTTTATTTTAGAATAAACACCTCTCGTTTTGAAGTAATTTTTTCGAAATAAACTTCTAATGTGCTACATCAAATAAAATTTCTTTAGTCTTGTAATTTATTTTCATTTTCTTTGTGAGCCAAGTTAAGAGAATCCAAATTTATGACTGTATCATAAACAAAGTATATATATTTTTTTATAGCAATGAATCTTAAATTATTACACTAGATCCTATTCTTATCACCTTGAAAATAATTAAGACAATATTCCTATGCATTTCCTCAAGAATTATTGAAATTAAAAATAAATTAAAAAAGATGGTCTCTCACTTTTGCAAGTTGGAGAGTCCACAAATTTGGATTTGTTTGACAAAATTAATGAATCAAAAAGAGATTTTGATTCAATGAGATAAGGGTTCCATCTTAGCAACTTGCACTCACCTGAATCAAAAGAATCTCAGTCGTCCAGCTTTAAGACTAACAATCATGATGATGATATCAACATTCCCAATCAAACCGCCCAGAAATTTTCTTGGTAAAGAGATCTGATCCCACAAAATGATAGTCACTACTCACTAGACCCCACACTTGTATCATCCTTTGGAACTTTATTCAAGTTTTCACTTTTCATTTTTTATTATCGAAATTAAATGAAAAAATCATGAGAATGTCATTAAAATAAAGTTAATTTGCTAATTTATCCCAATAATCAGTCCTAAAAAGGCTTAATACTTAATTGTTATATCCTGAGTTCGAGTTCAGAGAATGTATTTTTTGTAAGAGTCTAAGACAGTCGGAGATTTTACCTGCTACGCTTAAGCTCGGGTAGGGTGGTTTGGCGGCGGGGTTTCAACGTTTTCAAAAAAAACACTCCAAAAGGCAAGCCTCTCGAGTCCCGCGGTAGTAGCAGCTCAATTATTTTCCTCTATCTCATTTAATAAATGGGTCGGGTTTTAAAAAATTCAACCACATTTTTAGTGATTTTATTTAAGTCAAGGTCTAAAAAACACAATTAGAACATCAATTCAAAATTTAAGAAATTGGATTTTTCTTATATCTTGATAACATTAATAAACAATATTTGAATTTTGGGATGAAATTTCTAAACCCGACCCATTTAACAACCATAATCTTATCCATTACGGATAAAAATGAGATTTTTCCCTAGTATTTGTGGGAGTAAATTTCTGAACTTAATTTCGATAGACCTATTAGAGTATGATGATGTGCTAAAAATATATGTATTTAGACATTTAGTGAACTTTATATTATAATATCTAAAGACTGAAGTATATTAAAAAGGGAAATTATCTTTTTTCCACCTTATGATGAGGGGGAGTATTGTTTTCCGCGAAAAGTTTGAAAGCGTTCTCTTTTCCACATGTTGTTAAAGAATTATTTTGTTTTACACCATTCCATTAATGGCATTAAACAAGTGTGACGTTACAAGGGTAATTCGGTCATTTAATATTACTGAATTAAAATTATTATTTGAACTAGGGGAAATTATCATTTTCCACCCACTGATTTTTAAAAGCATATTTTTACTCTTAAACTTTAAAAATGTTCTAAAATCAACTTGTTGTTTCAAAAATATTATGTTTTCCATCATTTCATTGTTTCACTAGGTATGGTTAAAAATCACTAGAAAATGCAACCGATGACACAATATTTTCCCCAATCAATTGCTTTTGGATTATTCTTTTTCCACTGCATGGTCAAGGCTATGATCTTGTATCCATTTGACGTCACTCTGTTTGATAGCTGGGGTGGTGACGATCCTCCGAAGGATACACGGTATTATATTAGGTTACATTATATTATTTAATATGGGGTATATTGTATTATGGGTGTATTACATTAGCAATGTATAATATTATTGTTGTACAGTATTTGGTGCTATATTGTACTATATTTATTAGCGAAATTATTTAAAATTTATTACTGTTTAATATTATTATTTATTTTAAATATATTATTTAAATTTACTTATAATGATAAAAAAAACTTTATTAAATAAACCAATAATGTATTTTTTTAATATTTTCTAATAAATAATAAATAAATACTTTTTAAGAAAAAGTACAAAAAACTATCATATAGTTGGACTCATTTTCGGAAAAAAAAAAAAAAGAATATGATTTATTTCGTGAAAAAAGAATACCCTATATATTTGTCCGTTATCAAAATCAGGCAAAACTTCTAATTAACTTATCATGATATGGCAGGAGCATTTTTATCCTTACATGTCTCCACACTTTATACTAAATCAATTGCAATTTGCCTTAATTTCACCAAATTCAAAATTTCCTTTAATTCTCAGTGATCAATGTCGTTTTGTCATTCAACTCAATTCATGCGTGAATGTCGTTTTTGCATATGAACAATAAAATAAGGGAAGAAGTGGAGAATCAATTTCAGCAAATTTCAACTACAATGTGTGCTATTTAGAGTGTGAGACCACGTGAGTTCTGAAATTCATCTAATTTCATCCAATTTCTTTTTAATTGTGTATTTCTGTTTCTTCAATTCTGTAAATGGGTTTGATATTATGATTTTTGTTAATTGGCAAATAATGAATTCTAAAGTTAATTTGGTTCTTCACTGTTAGGCGGAAATATGTGTTGTTAATAATTTTATAACATGTTTAATTCAATCAAATTATTACTACCAAACATGCAATCAAATATAAATACAAAGATTTAGAAAAACCTGAAATTTGTTGAAAATGATTGAAACTGAATCTAAGTCGAGTTATTTATGTCCTTAAGAACTTATTATCCCCGCATCGGTGCTCTACAGATGTCTTGTGGCGCGGTTCGGTTTGGTTTGGTTTTTGCTAAAAACCGAACCAAACCATATTTTACGGTTCGGATTTTTTACCTCTCAAACCAAACCATTAAATAACTGATTGGTTCGGATTGAAAATTTTTTAAACTAGCGGTTTACGGATTGGTTCGGTTCGGTTTACGGATTATTATATTTAAAATAAATTTTCATCCACTTAAGTGAAGACAAAAAAAAAAACAAAAAAAAAAAAAAAAACAAAACTAGTCTATCAAACAAATAGTATGAAGTGCTAGGGTGTAAGCTGTGTCTCCAGGGCACATATGCACTCCATAAAGGATTGAAAAATGAGGCACAATTAATTATTGTATTTTTAAAAAATTACCTCGAATAATGATGTTACAATCATTCTAATTAAGAGACAAATCCAACATCTTACTTTCAAGAATAATGATGCTACCATAAAACAAAAAAAAAAATTAAGAATAAAAGTATTAACAAATAAATTGACGAATAAAAGTATTAACAAATAAATATATTAACAAAAAATTTAAGAATAAAAGTATTAACATACTAATAAAAAGAAAACATAGAATAAAATTAAAATACAAATACAAATACAAATTTTTTTAATTATAACGGTTCGGTTCGGTTTAACAGGTGCGGTTCGGATTAGCTCCTGAACCGAACCGTAAACCGTTTGTGGTGAGCCAATCTGAACCGCAAACCGAACCGTTAGAAAAAAACCGTAAATTCGGTTCGGTTTGCGGTTTGGTTCGGTTCGGTCGGTTTTTTTGCCCACCCCTAGTATGGAGTATATGGATCAACTTGATATTGATTATTTGTATTTCTTTTGAGTTAATGAGTATTTTTAAGGATTTAGGGTACAAAAACGGGTGTAGAATGTAGTTTAAGATTGTTGGTTTATCTGGGAATGAGGATGTGAGGGAGATATGTTCAGGTTAGGGGTGTTCATAGGGTCGGGTCAATCAGCGACCCGTCCCGACCTGATGTGACCCGGCCCGACCCGTGCGGGTCCAAAAAAAATTACAAATTTTCAATCCGACCCGACCCGAAATTTTCGGGTTGGACAACGGGTTTGATATTAAAACCCGACCCGACCTATAGTATTTATATTATTTTTCTAAATTTTTTATTATTTTTCTAAAAATTTTATTATTATTTTTAAAGTTTTTACTTTTATTTCATTTGTTTATTATTTTTGTTGTATTAAAACTTTATATTTATGATAATTTTTGAGACATAAAATAACAAATATTTGTATTTCAAAATAATTAATTCATTAAAAAAATATATTTTTTTTTCTGCTGACCCGACGACCCGAACCCGATAGGGTTCCACATTCGCGTGACCCGACCCGTGACCCGAACTTCTTGTGACCCGACCCGATCGGATCTCACAAAATTTCACAAAACCCGACTCGACCCGACCCGTGAATACCCCTAGTTCTGGTGTAGAGGTGCAAAATATGGTTAGTTATAATAAGGGTGACAAACATATATATGTTTATTTTGAAATAATTATTCCTTAATAGTAGATGATAATGTTGTGAGGTTTGCATGTAAATTGTAAGGTAGCAACACAATATATTGAGGTGTTAAATGTAGACAATATAAATGTGAATAGTGAGCAGAATGATGTAGGGGTTGGATATGAGGATAAATGATATAGAGGCTGAGGGAGTATTATTATTAAAATGATGAATCAGCATGTAATAATGATGAATTACACAACTTGAGAGGATCTGATGAAGAATGGCACTCACAACAGATCAGTATTTTGAATGAATGAAATTTTGGGTTTACTGTCGACAACTACTACATTTCTGCATATCCAAGTCACTACTACATTTTTGCATAGCCATATCTAGGGGTGTGCGACGGTTTCGGGTAAAACTGAAATCGCGAGGAATCGAACCGCTTTAACAGGTTGTGAAACTAGAATCGTTTCATTCAGAGTAGGTTCTGATTCCAAAAATACAAAATCGATTTAATGTGGGTAGGTTTCGGTTCTACAATATTGAGAACCAGAACCTACCCATGGAAACGAAAATTAGAATCGACTTTAGAACCGAATTTTTCATTTAAAGGATTTTCCTTACTAATCAATACATACTTACTTCCTTAAAGGTTGTGCCAAGATTCTCGTATTTTGGAGCAAGTTTTTTATAGAGCCTACACGTATTAAGGTAAAAACAAAACATGTGCGTGGATATTATTTCAGGTTCCACATCTAACATTCATAATTCAAATACCGCAACTGAAATACAAAAATATATTGAAAATCTTTATAGCATTTTATGAATATTGACTTTAGTATATTTTCAACAAACATTGTCCTTCTAATTTGTCACTTGAAATAAATGTTATACAAAAATTTAATTAAAATTCTTATAATATTATTTAGCTTAAATTTATAAACACTATCCTCAAAAATATTGTATTACTCGTTTCTGTGATCAAAATATCTCATTCATATATATATTTAACACTTCTAACAACAAACAAATAGAGTAAAATAACAAAACAATGAAAGTGCAAAGAAAACATTGAATTTTTTTCAATACTAATCTATTAGGTCAAAAATAAGATACTCTAGAACCAAACCGGAACCGATAAATAATGTATCATGTTTAATAAGGTAGGTTATAGTTTTAAAATTTAGGAACAGAATTTTTTTTAGGGTAAATTCCGGTTCCACCTAAATAGGGTAAGGTACCATGTTTTGCTCACCTCTAACGAGAACTAAAAAAATATTTTTGCCAAAAAATATTTTTACATCTCATTACAAATCCATATTACATTCTCATACACTACACATCCAAAATCAACATCAATTTTTATTGAGACATTTTTTCAAACAGGTTATACACAACTACTACAAATTCAACACATTGACAAACAAATTACATTTTTGCCAAATAAAATTGCCCACTTACATTATTGTTTGTCTTAAGTCTTAACACTAAAAAACCAAACTACAATTAACACAACCATGCCCCCAAACACAATAATTCTTGCATAGCCAAGTCACTGATTGGACGGGGCATAAGTCCCGGGAATTAATCGAGGTACGCGTAAGCTAACCCAGATATTTCGGTTATCCAAAAAAAAAAAGGTCACTGGTTGGAGTTTCTTTTCCATCACACCTAAGCCCTTCAATTCTTCCTTATTATTATTATTTTTTTAATTTCAAGCTTCATAAGCATTACTAATTGCTTGATCTTGTTCAATTCCCTCGACATTTCAGAAGTTTCGTTCCTCGTGTTGGTAGGTGGATCAATCCATTGGAAGAAGTTGCACATATATGATAAGTTAAAGAAGTTATAAATTTTGCTTGATTTTGATAACGGATTAATATATAAGGTATTCTTTTGTAACGAAACAAATCACATTCATTTTTTCGAAAATGAGTCAAACCACATGATAGTTTTTTTTGTACTTTTCCTTAATTTTTATATAATAAAGTGAAATAATTAAAATAATTTTATTTAATTAGATTTATTATTTTAGTAAATTTTAAATTATTGAATCACAAATTTAAAATTATTAAAAATAACTTTTATACAATAAAAAATAATTCTATATTAAAAATAAAAATAATATTTATTAATAAATCTAAACAATCTTAATTTATTAATAAATATTATATATATTATTTTTGTAATGATGGAAAACTGAATAATTTTAAAATAAGATATTGGAACACTTCCAAAAATTTCGGGTAAAAATATTCTTTTGACAATCATCATATGAAAAATAGATAATTTTCCAATGGTAAAATGATATTTTTGATTAAACGTGTTAACTTTAATTAACGATGTCAACAAAAAAGTAAAAAAAAAAAAAACAATTTTCAAATAACATGTGAAAAATAGAATACTTTCAAATTTTCCGTGAAAAACAGCATTTACCCGGAGAAAATTGATAATTTCCCTATTTAAAAAATAAAAAATCTGAATCAAATGATACCCATTAAAAAAAAATTAAAAAAATTATTATTTTATTTATAATATATATCTTAAATAAATTAAAATTTTAAATTAATTTCTTTAAATTTTTTGTTGATGGTTAAGTTTTCAAGTATATGACAGAATAATGCGATTCTGTAATTGTTTAATGTGATTAGATAAAATGAGAGAAAAGAAAAGATTATGAGCTTTCGAGCTACCTTCTCTGTCACTCTCACGTCTGTTGTCATTCCCATTCGTTTAATTTTGGTAAAGCCTTATATTTTCATCAAATTTTTATATTTTTTTTATATCATTTTCTCATCTGGGTCCGATTATTTTTTGCCATTTTTGTTGTTAATTTAGCTTGATTTTGAAAATACAAGTGGGATTTTCGTTTTCTCTGCAGGTGATTTGATTTGATTAGGATACTTGTAGCCTTGATTTAAAGTTTTGTTTTTTTTATCATAATCTTGTTTTAAATTTTTGAATTTGTGGTGTTTTGATTGTTTTCATGTTGATTGTAGTTATTGGATAGGATTATCAGCTTGTATTATGTTTATGGTTCTGTTAGGGTTATGAGCTTGTATTATGTTTATGGTTCTGTTGCAGTTTGATTATCAAGATTTAGCTTTTGTTGATCAATTTATAATAATAT
>SKCR01019099.1:0-44055 GCA_019454045.1 Zanthoxylum bungeanum | reverse complement strand
ATCCACCTACCATTAAGTACTGAAGTTCCCCACCAAGTAAGGCATACAAGAGATCAAAGGAGACCAACTTGCCTCAAAGAGTTGCTATCAAACGACCTTGAAGGCCAGACTGCTTCAGCATAGCAATTACAGAAATGGTATTTGTCGGGTCGAACCGGATCAGCCTGATATCGAGGACTCGACGAGGTCCAAATTCACCCATAGCTTGTGGACCACAAAGCTGAGATTGGAGCCCACCTTGAACCCAAGCTACGTGCAAGATTGATCAACTTTCTCATAGAGCGACACGATTGCTTTACGTGGTCACACGAAGATAAGACCGAGATAAACCCCGAGATGATGACTTATGAGCTCCACATGAACCCAGACTACCCCCCAGTGAAACAGAAGAGAATGAAATTTGCCCCGAAAAAGAACCGAATCATTAACGAATAGGTCCAGAAGCTTCCATCTAATAGGGCTATCAAAGAAGTCCAGTATCCCGATTAGCTAGCCAATGTTGT
This sequence comes from Zanthoxylum bungeanum, assembly GCA_019454045.1. Taxonomy (NCBI): domain Eukaryota; kingdom Viridiplantae; phylum Streptophyta; class Magnoliopsida; order Sapindales; family Rutaceae; genus Zanthoxylum; species Zanthoxylum bungeanum. The sequence continues at coordinate 43,552 of SKCR01019099.1, read as the reverse complement.
GGTAGTTCAGAAGAAAAATAGGAAATAACGAGTTTGCACCGACTTCACAAATATGAATAAAGCTTGCCCGAAAGACTCATTCTACTTACCCTATTTATTACATGGTCAATGCTACAACCAGACATAAGTTATTGAGCTTCATGGATGCCTACTCAGGCTACAATCATATCCTCATGTACCCAAATGACCAAGAGAATACGACCTTTATCACCAATAGTGAGATCTATTGTTATAAGGTGATGTATTTCGGACTTAACAATACTGAAGCTATATAGCAACGCCTTGTCAAAAGATGTTTGCCCAACAGATAGGGAAAATAATGGAAGTGTATATTGAGGACATGTTAGTAAGTCACTGAAAGCCAAGCAGCACTTGGAGCAAACATGCGATATAATGAGGAAGTATGACATGAAGTTGAATCCTACCAAGTGCGCTTTTGGCGTCGCATCAGGAAAATTTCTAGGCTACAAGGTCACTCGGCGAGGGATAGAAGCTAACCAATATCAGATCAAGTCCATCCTCGATATCCTCTCCCCTACATGCCCGAAAGATGTCATACGACACGCAAGGAGAATATCAGATCTGAATAGGTTTATCTCAAAGTCCACAGACAAGTATTTTTCATTCTTCTCCGCCCTGAAGAAGAAAGCAATGACTTTAAATGAACTGCAACATGCGAATAAGCTTTAAAGGAACTCAAGAAGTACCTAACCACTCTACCCCTCATCTCCAAGCAGTCGGTAAGAGAGGTTTAAGGTTTTACGTATTTGGTGGTATCTGAACAAACTATCAGCGCAATCTTAGTGCGAGAAGAAGATGAGACTCAACTTATAGTCTACTATGTGAGTAGAGTCCTACTTGATGTGGAGACTCGCTACACTCAGATGGAGAAGCTTGTACTAGCCTTGATAACAACGACTCGAAAATTACGCCCCTACTTCAAAGGACACCCAATCACGGTCTACACCACCTATCCTATGAGGAACATACTCTACAAACCCGAACTTTCCGGGAGGCTTGTCAAGTGGGCAGTGGAATTAGAGGAACATGATAAAACTTACCATGCTCGAACCGCGATCAAGTTTCAAGCACTAGCAGACTTCGTGGCCGACTGTTTCCCCAAAATACAAGCCCAAGCTGACATGGAAATCCAGTGTGTCCAGCCGATAGCAACTTGGAAACTCGCAATCGATGGGTCGAGCAACAAGCGAGGATGCGGATTGGGACTTGTACTCACCACGCCTGAAGGAGACACGCTACAACAAACAATCAAGTGTGGTTTCAAAATCACCAATAATGAAGCCGGGTATGAAGCAGTGATCGTTAGACTAACATTGGCTAAGGACCTCCGAGTAAGAAGATCGAGGTTCAGTCAGACTCTCAACTCATCGTCAACCAGCTCCAAGAGTCATATCAAATGACTTCCTACTCGCAAAAGGTGAAAGAGCTCCAAGCGATACACACATGTAGCTAATATATCCCTATATTTTAAAATGGTAAATTTAAGATTTAACAAATATATATTTCAAATATAAATTTAAGATAAGCATCATTTGTAATTCTGTATTATATAAATAAAAATAAAAAACATGATATAAAAATAGATTATTATGGCTGTTACTTTCCAATCAAGTGGATTCTATTTATATAAAATCATTCACATATACGATTATTAAATTATCACCAGTTAATTACTCTAAACTCCCAAAGCTATTATATTGATCATAATTTAGTCAATAATCAAAGGTTAAATTAATTAGTATAAAATAACTAAACCTATACTTCAGTATTAACAACTAAGGACCATATGTTATATTCAATAGAAAATTCAGATCGGCAACTTCACGTCATATATATCCTCAATATAATTTTTATTATTATTGACTTGTAAATTAGCTCAAAAGACCTTCAATATTATGCCAATTTGACTCCTTTAATTTTCTTGTGGAAATTTAATTTGTCTATTCATGTGAATCATGCAACCATGCACTAGCTTATAAATGGGAATGGGATAGAAAAAAAGTGCCATTATTATCACAATGAGCCTTACTATCAATTGTCATGTGATCACAAGCTTGTGGTCACTCAGGTTGAGAATGGGACCGGATGCTTATCCAAAATATTGATAGGGTGAGGCCTCTAAATAATATATATTTTGAACACTTATTTATTAAATTAATAAATAATTTTTATTTCGAACACTCTTTTAAAATACCAAATAAGTCCTCATTTAACTATTTAAATAATTATTTAATTAGTTTACACACATATAAAAATACTCAATTCACACAAAATTTTTAAAAAAATTAATAATTTTTACTAGTTCTTATCACAGAACATAGATGTTGATGGTGTTTTCAGGCACTATGATATTTAAAGCAGCACGACGAGGATAGAAGGGTAATTCCTTGCTTGGGTGAGACCCGACCACCTCGCAATGAAAGAACAAGCACCTTACGGTTTCAAACCGACCACAACATATATAGACCGAGCACTTTACGACCGGTAACCGAACACTTCTTTTTCAGATAACCGGGCACTATCAGGTCGACATCAGCATTCTCAGTACAAAGGACTATCATGACCGACCTCATGAAGACCGACCATATGGCGAGATATGCTCAGAAGATGACACCCTATTCTTGCGGATAAGATAACAAGTTATCCTACTTTCACGAGGAAAAGTAATGAGTCAGAATCCAAAAAGGAATAAGAAAAGTGAAAGCAATATTAGACTAGGAATCCTTACAAGAGGAGAACACTGATTCGACCAGGAATTCTTATACGAATAGGAGTCTGATTTCTGTACTATTATAAATAGAAGGGAGAGTATGTGTAATGGCATCAGAATCATCAAGCTCTGACTTGTAAAAAACAAAAAGAGACTGAGAAGCGTGTTTGAGTAATAAAAGTATCATCCTGTTTGTGTCCGTGGACGTAGGTCGGATCCAAATCCACCGAACCACGTTAAATCCCTTGTTGATTGGTGTATTTATCTGTTTTTCTGCTAAATTTGCTTTTGGTCCCCCATAACCAAACAAATTCACTATTGAAGGAGGATTACCTCGGAGTGATATTCCTATATTACCCTGAGACCAAAATCCACCGTCAACAGTTGGCGCCGTCTGTGGGGAATCAACAAAAAGCAACTCGCGTAGTGAGACAATGGCGGCGGAAGGCGGAAACCACCAATCATCAGGGAGCTCGGCTGCAGATTGGATGGAGAAAATCGAGGAGAACCTAAGGAAAGAAAGGGAGGAAAATCAAACCCTGCTAAAAACCATAGTAGACCGGTTGGAAAAGATAGAAGGAGCGCACGACGGAAAATTCGAGACCGGGACTAGCCGACGAAGGAACGAAATAGCAGAAGGAAAAAGAATTGTTGATACAAGTGAGGACGACAGACCCCGGAGGAAGGGTCCCTACGGGGTAAGATCTGTGGTGGTGCAGAAAGAGATCCCAAACTGAGGACATGTGGGAGGAAGAGGATGACAAATCGTCACCAGACTCCTCCTATGATAACCCACACAACACTGGGAGAAGAGAAAAAGAATATGACGAGAGAGTGCGGGAAGATACCGGGCCTGAGAAGTACCGCGCCCAAGACAACAGAAAGAGAGGAAACCGCAGGAGGAGGCATGGAACCAAGGACAGCAGCATGAAATCTTGGTTACGGGAGGAGCTAGCCAAATGGGGAGTATTCCCCAATACAGACAGAGGAGATGCCCAGGACGGCAAAGATGAGTCCCCCCTCACAGAAGAAATAAGGTCAGAGAAATTCCCAAAAAGATTCAGCATGCCAACCATGGCGCCATACAAGGGCCATACCGATCCCAAAACCCACATCGAAGGCTTCGTCCTACTAATGGAGGTACAAGGGGTAACAGGGGACGCCATTTGCAAAGTGTTCCCCTTAACTCTAGCCGGACCGGCCATCCTATGGTATAGAAGCCTAGCCCCAAGAAGCATCAGCAGCTTCACACAACTCAGAAAGTCATTCATACGGCACTTCAAGGGGGCTTGTGTCCCCAGAAAGACAATTGGAGAACTAAGACTTATGAAACAAGGAGACGATGAACCTTTGAAAATATTTATTGAAAGATATCAATATGGTACTCGAAGTCGGAGGGTATGAATCCCCCGAGGCCTTGGAAAGCTTGAAGGGAGCCTTGAAAGTCGGGAGGCTATGGACCCATCTAAGGATCCAAGACACCCCGGACTACGCAACCGCCCTGGAGGTGGCCCGAAAATTCGTTTATTAGAAAACGAGGAGAAAATATCCCGAAAAGGGAACACCATCAGAGAGAGAAGAACCACAAGGGAGGGCGCTCCCGCCGTGGTAGAAAGAGAATCCAGAAGACCACCCCCGAAACACAAGGAGTTCAAACCACTGCACCGAGACAACCAAGAGAGAAGGGCGCCGACCCAAGTAAACCATGTGGTCGGGGAAGATGCATACATTCCCCTAAAGAAACCACTGGGACAAATTGTCATGGAGATCCAGGGGAAAGGCCTCTTAGTAGAACCCGACCAAAGAAGATTTCCCCCGGACAAGAGGAACCAAAAGGCTTATTGCATACATCACAACTCCAGAGGACATGCAACGGACGGGTGTAAAGATCTGCGGGAACAGATGGAAGACCTAGCACGAAACGGATATCTGAACAAATACATTGACCACGAAGTTATGACGGCCAGACAAAGAGCACGTGGCCGCCAAAATCATAATATCAGGGGGGAGAACACTGGCCGGAAACTCTAACCGGTCAAGGAAAGACTACAGCAGAACTCGAGGACCGGACGTCCTAGAAACAGAGCAGGTCACAGGACTCCAGGGAAGCCGGTCGGTACCGATAATGTTTACCGATGAGGATACCCGAGGGGTAAGTTTCCCTCATGACGATGCATTAATAATCAAGGCAGTAATTAGCGGGTCAGAAGTAGACAGAATCCTAGTGGACCCCGGAAGCGCAGTTGACATAATTTCCAGAGAAGCACTGGATGACCTAGGGTAGAGTATGCAGCCCTGACCAACGATAGCACTCCCCTATACGGTTTCGGAGGATCAGCCGTCATCCCACTAGGAAGGATACAGTTGGCAATGACAGTCGGGACATATCCCCGGACCCGGACAATCATGACAGACTTCACTGTAGTGGACTGCATGAGCAGCTACCAGGCCATCGTCGGACGACCTTTCATGATGAAAACAAAAGCCGCAATGTCCTGCTACCACCTAAAACTGAAATTCCCCACCCGGGAGGGGATCAGAATCGTATGCGGAAGCCAGAAAACAGCTCGCAGCTGCTTCGCAACTCTCTCACGAGAGACTCTCTGCATCAAAGAAGATACCCGAAAACGACAAAGAAGCCTGGGTGAAGAAGAAGAAAACAGAAGCCCTGGGCCTCGGCCAAACAAAAATGCCCGACTCGCTGCAGCTGAGGAGACAGAAGAAATAGAACTTTACGGGCCAGGAAAAAACATAAAGATAGGGGGAGGCCTGGACAAATCTCTACAACGAGATCTACTAGAATGCCTGAAAGAATACCCGGACGTCTTTGCCTGGGGATACAATGACATGCCTGGGATCGACCCAAGATTCATCAATCACCGCCTAGCAGTAGACCGTCACGCAAACCGGTCAGGCAAAAGAGAAGGAACTTCAATCAAGAAAGGAGTAAAGCAATAGCAGCCGAGGTCGAGAAGTTATTAAAGGCAGGTCTCATCAGGGAGGCAAGGTACCCAGATTGGGTATCAAACGTAGTGTTGGTCAGAAAAAACAATGGCAAGTGGCGAATGTGTGTCGATTTCACCGACCTAAACAAAGCGTGCCCAAAGGACAGCTTCCCTTTGCCGAACATAGACCAGCTAGTGGACGCCACAGCTTGTCAGGGATTACTGAGCTTTATGGATGCTTTCTCCGGATACAACCAAGTCAAAATGTGCCCTGCAGACGAAGAGAATACCACTTTCGTTACCGATCAAGGACTTTACTGCTACAGAGTAATGCCCTTCGGACTGAAAAATGCTGGGGCAACCTTCCAAAGGTTGGTAAACAAAGTTTTTAAACCTCTCATCGGCACGACAATGCTAGTTTACGTCGATGACATGATAACGATGTCGAAAGAACCAAGCTATCACATGGCCGACCTAAAAAAGACCTTCGAGCTATTAAGGAGACACAACCTGAAACTCAATCCAGAAAAATGTACCTTCGGGGTAGCCTCAGGAAAGTTTTTAGGTTACATGGTGAGTGCCCGAGGTATCGAAGCAAACCCACAGAAGATCCAGGCAATACTGGGCCTAAAATCCCCCAAAACAGTGAAAGAAGTACAGAGTCTGACCGGTAGAGTGGCCGCGCTCAATCGGTTCATATCACGAGCAACTGACAAATGCCACCCTTCTTCAAAGTGATCCAAAAAGCAAAGAAGGATATCGACTGGACACCAGAGTGCGAGGAAGCCTTCCAGCAGCTGAAGCAGTATCTAGTGCAACCCCCACTCCTGGCAAAACCACTCCCAGGGGAAACATTATACTTATACCTGGCCGTTTCGGAGCGAGCAGTAAGTTCGGTACTGATACAAGAACCGACAAGGTCCAGAAACCTGTTTACTACATCAGCAAAGCCCTCCTAGACGCCGAGACCCCGATATCCAGTACATGAACTGGTCGCCCTTTCATTGGTCACGGCAGCTCGGAAATTGCGGCCTTACTTCCAGGCCCATCCTATCAGGGTCTACACCGATCACCCCCTAAAACAAATTTCTGCAGCGGCCAAAAGCCTCCGGCAGACTAGTAAAATGGTCGGTAGAGCTAAGTGAACACGACATCTCCTACCTCCCGAGAGCAGCAGTGAAAGGACAAGCCTTGGCAGATTTTGTCGCCGAATTTACCGAACCCAGATCCTGACTATAGAGGAAGACAAATGGGAGATGTCTGTAGACGGTTCCGCCAGCACACAAGGCAATGGCGCGGGAGTCATCCTGAAAAAAAACAGAGGAGAAGAAATCCCGCTCGCCCTGAAATTCGCTTTCGTAGCGACCAACAATGAAGCAGAATATGAAGCAATACTGGGCGGTTTAAGACTATGCACGGTACTGGGGATCCGAGATGTGGTAGTAAGAAGTGACTCACAGTTAGCCATTCAGCAGCTAAAGGGAACATTCCAAGCCAAAGAGCCTAGCATGATGGCCTATCTGACCGAAGTGAGAAAGTTAACTGGGAAAATGGGGGATGTACGCTTCGAACAAATCTCCCGAGAAGACAATTGTGAAGCAGACTCCCTGGCACGACTCGCCTCCTCAACAAAAGCCGAGCACCCCAGAATAATCCCTTTAATTTACATCCAGGGAGGAAAGGAGCGTAGGGGAATCTGAAGTAGAAGTTCTAGATAAAGAAAGCAAAACATCATGGATGCAACCCATCAGAAAATATCTGGAAACAGGAGAAACACCAGGAGACAAAACGGAGGCCAGGAAGTTAAGATACAAAAGCACCAGATTCTCCCTAATCAACGGGGGTACTTTACCGAAGGGGTTACTCAGTCCCCCTCTTAAGATGTCTAGCAGAAGAAGAGGCGAATTATGTACTCAGGGAGATACATACGGGCATCTGCGGAAGCCACGCCGGGGGTCGCTCAATTGCTTTCAAAGCCCTAAGACAAGGTTTTTACTGGCCGACCATGCACCAGGACGGCATAGAAGTGGCCCGCAAGTGCGAAGGATGTCAGAAAAACGCAAATCTACACCACCAACCAGCAGAACAGTTAACTACGCTGCTCAGTCCCTGGCCGTTCGCCCAGTGGGGACTAGACATCATTGGGCCAATGCCACGAGGGAAAGGACAGGCAAAATACGCCATCGTGGCCATAGACTATTTCACCAAATGGGTGGAAGCAGAGCCATTATCCACCATAACGGAGAAAAAAGCCACTGAATTCCTGAAGAAAAATATCGTTTGCCGATTCGGAATTCCCCGAGCCATCATCACTGACAACGGGAAGCAGTTTGATAGCAAAGGCTTCAGAAAACTATGCGAGGACCTCCAGATCGCCCTAAGGTTCGCCACACCAGCCCATCCCAAGTCAAACGGACAAGTCGAGGCGACAAACAAAACCATCAAGGCTAACCTGAAAGCTCGGCTTGGATCCAGCAAAGGCCTATGGGTCGAGGAATTACCAGAAGTACTATGGGCACACCGGACAACCTATAAGGACTCCACAGGAGAAACCCCGTTCTCCTTAGCATACGGATATGAAGCTGTCATCCCAGCAGAGAAATCGGGGTGACCTCCCACAGGGTCCAGCACTACGAGAGCAAAACAAATGAAGGACTTATCAGAAACCACCTCGACCTAATCAGAAGAGAGAGAGAAAGATCGGCCATAAAAACAGCAATCTACCAACAAAGGATGGCCCGCTTCTACAATAAAAGGATTCGGACACGCACCTTCATCCCGGGCGACCTAGTGCTAAGAAAGGTCACCCTAAATACCCGAAGGCCAGAGGAAGGCTCGCTAGGCGCCAAATGGGAGGGGCCCTACAAGGTGGTAAAAGTAGTAAGGCCAGGAGTATACATCCTAGAACAGCTGAACGGCACAAGATTAAAAAAGCCATGGAACGCCGAGATGTTGAAAAAATACTTTCAGTGAACTCTCCCTTCCTCCTTTTCGTTTGCAGCAAACAAATAAGGGACAGAAATTCGAATACAGAGCCTCTCTCAAAATGACCCACAGAGAGTTGTAAGAAGGGCAGTATGTCCCGAGTATAAATAAAAATTTCTTTTTCCACCCGCTCTTCTAAAAAATAAACTTTGCAAAACCATATTCAAAAACCCGGGGACATACTCAATACGACAGTCCAAAGCCAAAAGCATGAAACTCGCAACTATCCGATCACGACTACCACCATAAAGAAAGCATAAAGTCACACCAGAATCGTTCAACCCATACAAGCATTAAAAAGCGAGGACGAAGTATAGATCCATGAGAAGCATGGCACGGGGAAGGATGACACCCCCGTGGCAATTACCTGCTCCAAACACCACCGAACAAAGGGAAGAATATGCCCTCAAAAGCTTCAAAACACCTCGGGGCTGGATTTCGTTCCGCCGAGGCCACTTGTTTATTCGGCTCGGGGCTGGATTTCGTTCCGCCGAGGCCACTTGATTATTCGGCTCGGGGTCGGGTTACGTCCCACCGAGTCATGCTCATTGGTCTGGGGACGGGACATTCCCCCAGAACCAAGTATCTCTCTTGGCTCGAGGTCCTCAGGGACATACTCGATGCATATGATCCGTGAGAAGCATAAACACAGGAAGGGATGATACCCCGTGGTGATTGCTTACTCCAGTGTTACCGAACATAAAGAGGAACATGCCCTTGATGTGTCGAGCACTCTTTTGATCCTCACTTACCCGATGTAATGGATCCGTGGGAAAGTATAGCACGGGGGATGATGATACCCACATGACGATTGCTAGCTCTAGTGATGCCGGACCTAAGGAGGAATATGCCCTTAGTATCCCGGACATTCTTTGATCCATTCATCATTTGGATCCAAGAGAGGCGCAGCACGGGGATGCGTTGTGCCCTGTAGCGTGTGCCTGCTCCAGCGTGGTAAGGAGGAGCCCTCATACAATACACAGGATCCACGGTGACCCGACGTATAGAGGATGTGCCCTACCATTCAAACGCTCTACTGATCCAAATCCTGGTTCGCCGGGCATGAATTGAAAGCATGAATTGAAAGATTCAGATTGTTTTGGAGACCTCGGACAGGACGCTGCCTTGAGGCATCCATGTTGTGTTTATACTTGCAAAAACATTTTTGGGATAAGTGCTAAGTCACTCCCACCTTTTAATCCTATTTTCCAAAGTTTTGTTTTGTTTTTCGCCGGACTGGCAAAGGGACGCCCATGCCGGATTTGGTAGGGCTTCAAAGGTTGATTCACTTCCCTTCATAAGTCCCAAAAATTACCCGGCTCGGGGCTGGATTTCGTTCCGCCGAGGCCGTTAGACTAGTCGGCTCGGGGCTGGATTAGTACCGCCGAGGCCAATTGGCTAAATCAGCTCGGGGTCGGGTTACGTCCCACCGAGTCGGTTTTCTTTGGACTGGGAGGTAACATTCCCCCAGAGCCAAGCGTTTTCCTAAAGCTCGGGGTCGGGTTACGTCCCACCGAGTCGGTCTTCTTTGGACTGGGAGGTAACATTCCCCAGAGCCAAGTGTTTTCCTCAGCTCGGGGTCGGGTTACGTCCCACCGAGTCGGTCTTCTTTGGACTGGGGAGGTAACATTCCCCCGGAGCCAAGTGCTTCCCTCAGCTCGGGGTCGGATTACGTCCCCCCAGCTCACGATGTCCCCCACTGAGGGGTCTCAAGTGTTCGGATAAAGGGATACATAAAGAACAACAAAAAGAGAAAAAGATAAGAAAACATAAGAAATATATATATATATATATATATATATATATATATATATATATATCAAAATACAGCTTGAAATGTTATTACAAAAAAAAAGCTAAGTATACACAGGGCCCCGTCCGGGTTACCCTTCTCAATCAACCCGAACAAGGGCGAGACATTCTTCCTCAGCTGGTTCAGACGTCAGTTGGGTAGGCTCGGCCTCGGAAGGGGGAACAACAGCTTCAACCACGTCAACCTGGGAAACCCCTACTTCAGGGACAAGAGCAGGAACCCCAGGACGGACTTCTTGGGGAACATGAGGGACCGGAGCAACCGAAATTGGGTCGGGATCCATCGCCTCCTCGGAAGAAGGGGGAGCCACTTCTGAAACTCCTCCTCGGACATCTCCCCTTTGCAAAAACGAATAGCTGCATGGATTGGCCCCATATCCAGGTTGGGCAGAACCACCGGTATAATTTCTGCACAATCACCAAACCCCTCAAGACGGATTGCATCCCTCTCGGCCTCCAACTCAGCTTCCCTCCTCGTAAGCTCATCACGGACCCGAGCCAATTCCTCATCCTTAACCCGCAGCTTGTACTCCGCACTGCCTATTTCCACTTGAGGATCCCGATTCAGTCCGGGCATCCGCCAGACTCGCTTTAGCTTCGTCGGCATTCTTCCGCTCTAGAGTGGCGGCGGCTTTAAGAGCTTTATTTGTCTTAAGAGACTCGACCGCAGCCAGCTCATAATCCCTATTCTTTTCCTCCGCACTCGCAAGTTTAGTCTCCACTTCAGAAAGACGATTCTGAAGCCTCTGGGCCTGGCCGCCTTCGGACAAAAGGCTTATAAACAGGTCATTGTTTTTTGCCGCCAAATAATTTGCCTGCCGAAGAAAGAAGTTAGGAAAATAAAACAAAGTATGAAAGACACCACGGTTATAGAAGAGAAGTAATAGAAGTAACCTGGGCCAGCTGGGAGCACAGCTTTGCAACCACCTCCTCGGGCGAAGGTCCTCGAACCTCGGAATCTTCTCAGGAGGAACGGCCTCGGCTAGCTCATTGAAAGCCGGCCAAATGGGAAGTAGCTTCCCTAATGTCCTTCCCAAGGTCATCAACTCCAAGAATCACAGAGCCTTTCAATTTCTTGGAAGGACCCTCCTGCCGGACCGGAACTCCTCTGCTCGGAGCCTCCTCCTCCTCCAATTCCCGGCGTACCTGAGTATCCACAGCCCCAAATAAACGTTTTCTTCTCCGAGAAGGTCTCGGAGGACTAGCAGGACGGGTGACACCCAGTAGGGGCACCCCGGATGATGAAGACAAATCTTGAGAGCTCGGCCGCTCCACCTCCACGGTCACCTTTCTAGACTCAGAAGTTCAGGCCGCTTTCGAGAGGTACCGACCCCGCCGCGGGGGGCTAGTTTTTTTTGAAGCACCGGTCAACTTAGCAAGATATTGTGGCCTCTTCGACATGCCTATAAAGACAAAAGGAAAAGGGGCACGATCAGTACGAAACTTGGCAAGAGCATAAGCGATATTTCCTTCCAAAAAAAAAAAAAACAGTAACAGATCTACCTATCCGACACGAGACTTTTGGAGGAGCAACCCGAATCAGGCCGGACTCAGCAAAAGCCATATCATTTACCAACTCCCTCCAAAGAGCGGCATACCGCCGAGCCCAGAATACCCGCTTCCGGACCTGGTGGGAAACCTTAGGAGCATCCCTCCAACAGGCTAGGAAGAATAAAAAAAAAGGGGTAAGAATCCAAACATAAAAGCTAAGGAAGAAAAAAGCTAAAGTCAATCTCCTAACCTCCCGCTCTAAAGATATCCGGGTACCAAGATCTCCTCGTCGTCCGACCTCAGGGTCCGTCCCCAATCTCAAGTGGCCCAGAACCAGAGGTTTTGAAATTCTTATTGGAATCAGGGAGCTTTTGGACGACGTTTAACGAACTGTCGTAAGCAGAGAGGTAGTACCAACCGTGGTGAGTCTTTGGGTTGGCCTTCAACCGATACAACCTCTTCACCTCATCAAAAGAAGGTTCGCCAAGCCCCGCTCGATGCCAAGCTACATACGACCCGGCCAAAATCCTCCAACTGTTTAAACTCAGCTGACAGGGGGCGATCTCCATCTCGGCCAACATCCAGGCGAAATAAGGTTGAATCGGCCGCCGTAGTCCACACAAAGAAAGCAGGAAGAATTGCCACCGAGCCCTCATCAGGTTGACTAGCACGATCCATCGGGCCGGGAACTTCGAGGGCAATATCTATTGGAATATCGTATCGCTGCCGCAGCAGCGCTAGATCGTCCTCAGTTATCTTGGAAGGCCGATTCATATCCAGAGCCGAGCTATCGAGTTCACTGGGCTCTGGATCCCTCCGAGAGAACCTTCTGGTGATAAGTATCTTGCTCAACTTCAGAAGGGGTAGGGGTAGTGTCAAGGTCTTCCACACTGGGTGCCCCCGAGCCCGAGGAGAGCTCTTCAGCAGGGAGAGTTGAGGGGTTTTAACAGGGTTCTCAGGGGAAGAACTGTTGTCAGACATCCCTGACATCCGAAAAAAACAAAAAAAAAGGTAGGGGAAGTCAAGCTATAGCTAAAAAAAAAAAAAAAAAAAAAAAAAAAAAAACTACTCAAGGTTTCCGTCTTAGCTAAGCAGGTGGGTTCTAAAATGCCCTAAGAAAAAACCAACAAGCCATAAATCTTTCCCTAGCAACATTCAAGATAACAACAGATCCACAACACACAAAAGGGAAGAGGCCGTTCAGAAGACTTACTTGTTCTTTTCGGAAAAGCTAAAGGTTGTACAGTGCGGTTTGCCCGACCCTTATGTTCACAGGTCACAGCGGAGAGAGAGAAAGAGAACTCGCGGTTGAGAGAAACTCCAAGAGCACTGAGTTGAACGAGTCACGGTTGGAGCAGGGAAAGTTTACAGGTAGGAAGGAGAATTTGCCAAAAAGAGTGCACAGTGGAAACCTCGTCTCTTATAGTTATAATCAGGACGCTCGTGGCCGTTGGATCGAAATAAGAAACCCGGATGAACGCCAAGTGTCAACTGCAAAGGAGGTCTGCCAAAATTAAACAGACGGTTGAGATCAGCGCACTGTTAAGACGCCTCTACACGGTCGATTCGCTTCCTTTTTGGCGGGAAACCGACGGATGTTTGACAAGTGTCGAACTTAGAAGAAGCCCTAAAGATGATTTGATGGGCATTTAAACAGACATGACTGTTGCGCGTCTCAAGAAAAGGCGCTTGAAAAGAGGCAAGGCAAGGAACACTTTAAAACGGGTCAACCTCCAACAGAGTAAATCGGCACACCATCTTTATATAGTTCCCGGCACCAACTTGTACACTCGTTGGAACCGAGAACTAGGGGACAGATGTTGATGGTGTTTTCAGGCACTATGATATTTAAAGCAGCACGACGAGGATAAAAGGATAATTCCTTGCTTGGGTGAGATCATTAAAGTCAACCCGACCACCTCGCAATGAAAAAACAAGCACCTTACGGTTTCAAACCGACTACAACATATATAGACCGAGCACTTTACGACCGGTAACCGAGCACTTCTTTTTCAGATAACCGGGCACTATCAGGTCGACAGCAGCATTCTCAGTACAAAGGACTATCATGACCGACCTCATGAAGACCGACCATATGGCGAGATATGCTCAAGAAGATGACACCCTATTCTTGCGGATAAGATAAAAAGTTATCCTACTTTCACGAGGAAAAGTAATGAGTCAGAATCCAAAAAGGAATAAGAAAAGTGAAAGCAATATTAGACTAGGAATCCTTACAAGAGGAGAACACTGATTCGACCAGGAATTCTTATACGAATAGGAGTCTGATTTCTGTACTATTATAAATAGGAGGGAGGCAGAGTATGTGTAATGGCATCAGAATCATCAAGATCAGACTTGTAAAAAACAAGAAGCAGAGCTGAGAAGAAGCGGTTTGAGTAATAAAAATATCATCATGTTTGTGTCCGTGGACGTAGGTCGGATCCAAATCCACCGAACCACGTTAAATCCCCTTTTGATTGGTGTATTTATCTGTTTTTCTGCTAAATTTGTTTTGGTCCCCCATAACCAAACAAATTCACTATTGAAGGAGGATTACCTCGGAGGTGATATTCATATATTACCCTGAGACCAAAATCCACCGTCAACATAGTAATCAAGATTTTATCAGCATAAATGAGCTTTATGCTGGAATTAGTGAAATGAAATAATAATAATATTAATAATGCAATGAGATTTTGACGCATCATGAGCTTTTCACGAAATCATATCAACAAAATGCAAGTGTTGATGGTCATTTTAGGGCCTCAGGGTCCTCATTTTATTGTACGGAGGCCAAAGACAGTAATTAATGGCATCTGGCCCAACACAGTGGTTGGGTTCGGTCCTCATTTACTCACCGACCCCGAGGAGTAAAAGTGTTTAGAGAAGCGGGGCAATCAGGGACCTCAGGTCCGACCCGACCCGGTGGCTCGACAGGACATGATGGATGTTGTTATGGCCACCCGACCTGGTTGGGCAGGTCCGGTGGACTAGATCAGGTAGGGGTGACGTTGATCGGGACTGAGTATGGAAGTGTAAACGCGAATTGGGGACTTGCGTTATCTATATAGTCTTGATGTGACAGGAGCGGCTTGTAAGATTATCTTCTGACACACGCCACCGCGTGAACGGGTGGATACAAGCTGACATCATAAATGTAGCGTGTGGAGTTTTCCAAGAAAGGGTTAGAGTTTAATGAAGTGTCAGATGACAGGTCTTTTTTCGACAGTGGCAGGACCACATGACTGACGTCACGAAGATGGTAGAACACTGTTATTTTCTTTATTATATAAAGGGGTTGAGTGCATTTTTGTAAGGGTTATCATTTTTCATTCTTAAAAGCTTGTAAGAGGGATAAAAAGATTATTTTTTGGAGAGCATTTGTCTTGGTCGGTCAAACCGGACCGCTTTATAAAAACTATATTTCTTTGTGTCCGAAGACGTAGGTCGGATCCATTCCGCCGAACCACGTTAAATCCTCTATTCTTATATATGTGCTATCCATGCTTTCTGCTAAGTTTGCTTTTGGATCCCAACAAACAAAACAAATTCACAGTTGGTGGAAGATTGTTCGAGGAACGAATTTCCGGATTCGTCACTGGAACGAAAATCAGCCGTCAACATTAAGTTTTAGGGTTTGAAATTGGAGAATTTTATGTTGAGATATGTTAAATAGGTATTCAAAATAATTATGCTGTATTTGTTTATAAAGATTGTCCTTAATAGTAAATTGCATCATGGGTATTTTTTAATAAATAAATTAATCAAAATTAAATATTATATTCTTTTTTAGAGTGTAAATAGCTCCATCCTAATTGATAAGTGTTTGGTAATTTTTAAAGTTCAGTAAATTATTTTATATAGTTCTTTTGAATAATTTAAATGCCTGATTTAGTAAATTACATGGTGATTTATAATATTATTTTTTAAATTACAGTTATAAGAGATTATCAAATACTTAAGTAACTTTGCTTTGACCGCACAAATGTTGTACAACAATACAAAACAAAGGTTTAATTGAAGGACTTTTGATTTCAATTTCAATTTGCATGTCTTCTTATAGTTAGTCGTTGTCTCCTGCGAAACGCCAACATTTTATAAAATGCGAATAAATAATTAAATATTGTTAAAATGCTAACTTGAGCAATAATATGTTATTTTGAATGGAAATTTACATTTACAAAGTTGAGGTCTTTGAGACCAAAAAAATTTAAGGTATCGAATGCGGTATTAAAATTTATCAACTTTAACTCAAATTCAAAAATAAGTTTTAGTGTTGATTATTGCCCTTGAGTTTAAATAGAGGGAGCGAAATCTCGAAATGAGCTCGAAAATTCGAAAGGAGAGAGTTGAAATTCGAAAAGAACGCGAAAGCCCCAAAAAAAAAAAAGCCGAAACCCAAAAAAAGAGCCGAAACTTCATTACAACAAAAATAACCATTTCAGACCTTTTTTTTCTAAGGGAAACAATATTCCCTAGGTAAATGTCATATTTCCGAGGGAATTAAAGTTTGACGGTGATTAATGAATTAAACACAAGTTATTACCTAGGGAATTTATCCTTCAAAAAATAAAATAAATTCTCTCGCTAATATAAATTAATTTTCGTGGGAAGTAATTGCGCCAATTTTGGGAACGACGGAAACCATAATCCCTCGGTAATGATTTAATAATTTATAAAATATGTTGATGGTGTTTTTTGCGACAAAGTGTTTGAACAGTACAATAAGGGCATAGATGGAATTTCCCATTTTGGGAAGATAAATGTTCTGAGAGTATTAGTCGTCCTTCGACCAGGCATGGTTTTCGGACCCGACTTCCTGGATTTGACCGACCTGAGGACACGGCATGATGCAGATTTCAGATACCGACAACATCATAGCCGTGACCGACCACATTAGCCCGGTAGCTCGGTTCAGCCCTGTCTTTCCTCTTGAATTATGAGGATGAGCTCAGATATTTTGGGTCAGGTCGGAAGTAGTTGGCATAATGCGGCTCTTTGTCAAGCTTCCTCATGACGCCTGACGTGTGATCAGGGCCGTTTAGACTTTTCCCTCTGACATGTACCACCTTTACAGGTTGTCATCATAAATGTTGAGTGTGGCAGTGTATAAAACGGAGTGATTTGATGGGGAGTCAGATGACAGACTTGCTTTCAGCGAGGCATTTGGGGTAGAGAGCCCGTCAATCAGCCGGAGATCCACGTGACTGACGTCATGAAGATATGGGAATAGTGTTGTATTTCTCTTAGTATATAATGGGAGGGTAGTCTCATTTGTATAGGTGGGTTAGCGAAAATCTCATTCAAAGCACTACTTGTATAAACATCACAAAACAAACAGCTTGGTAACATTAGACCACCCTTGAAAAGAGGTCGGTTGAGCTCGGTTTGATAATAAAAGTAACACTCTACTTTGTTCCCGTGGACGTAGGTTGGATTCATTTCGCCGAACCACGTAAACCATCTTGCCGATCTTGTGTGTGAATCGTTTTCTGCTAAATTTACCTTTGGTCCCCTATAATCAAACAAATTCACGGTTGGAGGAGGATTGTCCCGGGAGCACTATCCTGATATTGACCCTGGAACTAAAATCACCCGTCAACAAAATAATTATTTTTAGACTCTCTAATATGTCTATATATAAATATTTTCCCCCAAAAATTGAATCTCAAATGAATAGCATAAGGGGGTCTATTTATAGACATGGAAGGTGTTGGAGTTGGTGTTTGGAGAGTCAGTTCGAATAATGTGTTGTATATTATATTTTATTATTTATTAATAAAATAACTATATTTTCATTTTCATATTTTTAATGGTAATGTTATTATGCATATTAGATTTATATATAAATATGCTAAGAATGACACCGACCTTAAAATAGTAATGTAGTCTTACTGGACACTGAATAGTCCGACATTGAGATAGTATTACTACTATAAACTATTATTAAAACAAAATATTCTTAGTCGTTGGTTTTGGAATACAGTCGAATTCCTATAACCTAGAAGACTAGCATATGTCATATATTGGAATTTGAGTTTCAATGGTTTAACCGATGTACCATGAGCAATGGAAGCTCATATAGACATATGAGTATTCATTGGAGCGAATACTGAATGACTCACATGTGATTCCTAATAGTTGGAAGTACACGCCACCGTTAATAGGAATCTCCTCTAGTCGAGTAGCATATGTGATCATTTGACTATATGATAACATTGATTTTGTGTGTGATCATCCACACTTTGATGCCATATATATTAGAGACCTTTCATGGTTTGATCGCTGGATGTTCGTTGGGTGTGGACCGATGCACTCGTTAATCAAGTGCATATCAAGATAGGATTCGTCGGCCTGTATGTGTGTCATAAGGGGTTTAGGTATCCATGTATCTAAATCATGATTCTTAAGACTTTGGCCAAAGCCGATCACCTAGGGTGGATAGCATATACCAAAAATGGTGTTCTGATTAGTTGACAGTTGTAAAGAATCATCGTCATGTCGACATGAGATGTGCGCATCGGAAACTTGACGGTGTAATTTATGTTTCCTAAGCACAATTCGGATAGCCTACGACGGAGGGATTGTTAAACATATGTGATGACCTCGACTTGTATAGTTCCGAAAGGTCATTCGTGTTCTTCATGAATTCGGAGGTGGCCGAATGTGATGAATGTGTCTGGACTTTGAGAGTACCACAATATGAAGTGTCCTTGTTGAACACTTAGGGTAGCCAATAATTTTTGATATTAAATAATATTTGATATTATAATGATTAATTAAAATAATTAAGTGTTATTGGATAATATTATTTATTTACTTTGACCTAATTGGATTAATCCAAAATCACACAAGAGTTTTATTGTAATTTCATAAATATCTCTACCATTGGAAGATATTTTGTTAATTACAAATATGTAATAATATGTGTATTTAACTTGATTTAATTGGATTAAATCAAAGTGGTAGACATTCAACTAATTCATTAATTAAACTTTGTCATGATTTAATTGGATTAAATCAAAGTGGTAGACAAAGGTTATTAGTCACACCTAATTATATATATTTGGACAAATTAGATTAAGCCCACATAAAAGTTGATTAGAACTTTTATTAATTAAAAATTACATAAGTTTTGCTATAAAAGGTAAGCTTGAGAAGGTTTTTAATTAAGGCAAAGTAAGCTAAAACAAATATTAAGTAAAAGAAAGAAATAATAGTTTAAGTAAATTTTTTGTGAGAGAAGCTTTGGAAGTTCTCTACAACAAGAAAAAATGATTGTTGATTCAAACTTTTCACTTCATGGTTATGGTAGGACATTTGTTAATGTGTACGCTAAGTTTTAGACTTGCATTGATAATTGAATCTTCATAATTATATGCTATTTTGAAATTATGAGATTATTGGTTGTTATTATATATGTTTGCTTCCATTTTTTTCCCCAGATTTGCATTTAGCATATTTGGACGAGTATTCATTTAGTTGTCGAAATGGTATGATTACTCGTACGAAGTAATGTTTTCAAATAATGCAGGATACTATTGTCGAAGATGTAGATGAGGAACAAATTGAAAGTAATGAGCAAAATCCTTGATAGAGTAGCTAAGAAGTAAGAACATACAACTTACTTTTTGTTAAGTATTAACAATCGAAAATGAAGAATCATTTTGTATGATTTTGAACAATTAGTGGATTTATATTATTGTAAATATGAAATCTTATTTTGATACAATGTAAATTGTTGTAAATTCTCTAAATATTTATATAGTATGGTTGTCGGACGGTCATGTCCCTTAAGTAATGTCTTATGGGAAATGCATAAACATGTAATGACATGTCCTCTAATATAATGATCCATCTCTAGACCTTTTTAGGCCTTAGGAAATGATATAACCATTGAGAGGGTTATACCCTAAGCCAAAGGGTGCCCTCAATGGCACCATTCCATGCCTATATAAAGAAATATTTTTGGATTCATTTATCCATCCATAAAATCATAAGTTCCATCCATTGTCTTAGAGAGTCATTTAAGGAAAATAGAGTTTATATCATTTGTCATTGTTCAAGATCTTGTGAAAGGAGTGCCTCTTCTACAAGAAGTGTCCAAGTAATCTTGGGAAAACGTTAGCCAAAAAACCATACGTAGAGCACCAAGGCGGGGCTAATAAGTTCTTAAGGACAGAAGCAACTCGACTTGGATCACAGTTTCGTCATCATCTTCTACATTTTCCAGGTTTTTCTATGTTTATGGTTTATGTTCAATTTTGATATGTTAGTATATAATTGATTGATTGATGCATGTTAATTTCGTTTGATAGAACATATTAGACAACAATCTTAAGAACTTATTACATATTAAGTGTTGTTAGATGAAATTTTACATGTTTTGATTGTCGAATTTCTGGAAAATATGTTATGTGCATGAAAAATATGCATGGGTGTTCGAACGCCCGACGAACGCATAGGAAAAAATTCTGTTTTTCGTAGTTTCATTCGAACGCGTCTTCAAACGCAACTCGAATGTCAGTCTTTTGCCAAAGAACGTTCGAACGCGTTTACGAACGTAACACAAACGTGGACTCTCTGGAACACTTCGTTCGAACGCGTTTACGAACGCAACACGAACGTGAACTCTCTGGAACACTTCGTTCGAACTCGTTTACAAACGCTACATGAAGTGAACTCACTGGAAAGTTTCGTTCGAACGAATTAACAAACGTGACACTAAGGAAATTAATCATGGAATTATTTTAGATTCAAAAATAATAACATAGGCTTAGATTAATTTATATTACCATATATGATATAATGTTAACTTTGTAAAATCATATATTGTATTTTTATAAACTTGGAAGTAAAGGTTTAAGTTAATATTAGGGTGTTCAATTATCACAAGCATATATATAGTGATAAAGTTGAAAATTAATCGTGTGTTTCATACTTGGTTGAGAATTAAAAGTGTACCTTTACGCAAATAATTTCGTCCAAACTTGATTGACCTATACATATACACATAAAAATCTACACATATTAATTATTATATTGTGAATTGAAGCGTAATACTAAGTTTGAATGTCTAAGATATTCTATTAAGAAAGTGTTTAAATGATATTCTGTCAAAAGGGTGATAAGAGCCTAAGTGGTCAGAGATTTAAGTGGTTACTTCAGACCCCCTCGTCCTCTGGGAATATTCCTTTATTCATTTATCATAAGAAAACTTAGTCGTAAATTCAAGGACTTGTGTTATTTGGTACTACTGTCTAATATAACAACGAGTGGATTCTTAGTATATCACTTAAATAAGATCATATGTTTGATCGTTTTGCAATTTATCTTTTATAGACTTATTGATTACTGTTGGATTTTTCAGTTACACATGGCTAGCAGAAATATCACAGTACTGGTCGTTCATGGAGAAAAATTGGAAAAGTTTGGTCGGGCAAACTTTAAACAATGGCAGAGAAAAATGTTGTTCTACCTGACAACACTGCAGTTGGCTAAGTACCTCAAAGATCCTCCGGGTCCTGTGGATGGAGAAACATAAACAGCCAAGCAACTACGAGAAGAGACATGGTCGCCAGATGACTTCTTGTGCAAGAATTACCTCTTGGGAGGACTTGACAATATCTTGTATAATGTGTACCAAGGCATGACTTATGCGAAGATTCTCTTCGAATCACTCGAGAAGAAGTACAAAACCGAGGATGCCAGACAGAAGAAATTTATCCTGGGTAGGTTCTTGGACTACAATATGGTAGATTCAAGGACGATGATGTCTCAGTTTGGTGAACTTCAGTTAATCATTCATGGAATATTGGATGAGGGAATGAAACTCTACGAGACGTTTCAAGTTGCCACAATCATTGAAAAGTTACCTCCATCATGGAAGGACTTCATGAACTATCTGAAACACAGAAAGAAGAAGATTGTTAGGGTTGGTGCTCTGAGCTCCAATCCGGATCGTATTTATGTCTGATCATGAATACGAGCAATACATTTTTCCATAATATTACTAATTTAATGGAAGCACCTCTTGTCTCTTATATACGTATTCGATCTAATTTCGATTAAATTGAAACTAAATTTAGTTTAGTGATATGTATATATATTAGACAAAGACCCTAGGATTTACAACGTAGTGCACAGTTACAGCATAGCTTGTAATTGACATTGGGAAGTGTCACTATAAGTTGTATATCCTTAAATTAAGTTCCTGGTCAAGATTTACTGACACGGGTCGGTTAGTAAAATCCGTTGAGACCAGTACATGTCGTATATCAGACTTGGTCCGATGGTTTATCCCAATGAACCATGAGTCTTGGGAGACTCGTATAGACGTGTAGGTATTTATTTGATAAATATTGAACGACTCACCGAAGATTTCCTAATATATGGTACACCAACGTCAATAGGAATATTCCCGGGTTGAGTAGCATAGTGATTTTTTGACTTGAGATACCACTGTGGATATATGAGTTATCCTCCACACTTAGATGACAGTCACGTCACCGATCTATTTAGATCAGACCTCCGCCTGTTCGTTGGGTGTGGACTCATGCTCATGATATCATGTGTATATCAAGAAAGGATCCGTCAGTTCTGTGTACAGAGCATAGGTAGTCCATCATGTGATTAGCAATATGTTAAATCTATGGCCATAGTACAATTCGGAAGTGAGTGTCGAATGTTAATTTAGAGATTGCTAATAGATACGTCGACGAGATTATTCCTATAGAGATTTGATGTTTATATCTATATTTCTGGGATAATTCGGATACTTGTGACAGAGAGATTATACGTATGTAGTGACCTCGACCTGTATGATTCAGCGAGTTTATCTGTGGTCGTCATAATTTACGGGTGGGTGAATTATGGACACGAAATTGGATTTCGTGACGGATATGCCTGAATCTAGAGAGTCTCACTAATGAAATATACTCGTAAAGCACTAGGGCAACTGTTATGAATAATACTGATTATTTATAACTCGTTTAACGGTTAAACGAAAATACATGCAATCGGGACCTAACGGTCATTTCCGAATTAATGTGTATTTGTATTTAATATTTGATATTATTAAATACATATTAATTAAATATCAAAATGAGATATTTGGCATATATCATTAATATATGTATTTGAGATATTTAATGTAAATATATTACATATATTTAAGATATTTTTATTAAATTATTTAATTGTTTAATTGTTAAATAATTAAATTAATTAAAATAATAAATATCTTAATAATGATTTGCTTTATTAAAGCTTGGAAATGGCATGATGCCATTGGAACACATTTAGTTTGCTTTATTAAAGATAAACTGTTAACTTTAATTTAGCAAAATGTGTACCAATTAAATTGAAACAAAAATTAAAGAATTTATTTTTTATTTTTGTTGAATTTCGAAAATGGTATTAATTTTTTAACAAAATTGTTTTGTTTCAATTTGAACACTTAGACAAGTTACACAAATATTTTACAAAGAGAGTTGAGAGAAAATGGTGGAAGAAAGAAAGAAAACAAAGGCAAAAATATTGAAATTTTGTAAGTTTTTCAAACTTTCTTCTACATGGAAATTGTTTCTATTTATCTTAGCTTCAATTTGTGTTGCTAAGTTGATGTCTCAACTCTTTGGGTTTGTAATTATATGTGTTTAAAGCTTGTTGGATGTGATTAGCATGTATGTATAATTTATAAGCTTATTAGTGTAATCAAGCTTATAAGATTAATTTGTAATCTAAGTTGCTATTCTAGAGTTGATTAGCCATTCATAATTAACCTAGAATTGTTCTTGATTAATTTCATGATGGTGAGACTTGATTGGTGTGGTAATTGATTGATTAAAGTGTTGAATTTTGTCAATTTAATGTAAATTGTCCAATTGAGTAATTTGTGAAATTAGGGTTCTTAACCCATTCAAATTTTGGGGATTTCATATATATGATATAATTTGATGTATATTTGATTTATGTCAAATTTGGGATTGATTGGATTTGATCTTGATGTGTTTTGAACAAATTGGGCCAAATTGCAATTAATTAAAATTCTGGGCTATTTTTGTAATTATGGAAAATTACTGGGCAGTTTCGAATTTCTGGAAAAGTTTCTGGATTATGTTGCAAATTGTATAAATTATTTTGGGATTGATTTGCAATCAATTAAATATGTATTTGAATATTTAATGACCAAAATGATTAATTTGCAAAGTTTAGGGGTCTCATAGCAATTAATGATAAATCTGATTTTTCAGATAAAAATTCAGTTTTTATTTATTGAGTAATTAGAATAAATTGGTTTATTTTAATTGCCCAAGAAAAATATTTATCGGAAATTGTTTCGGAGTGAAAATACGCGAAAACGGCGAAAAACGACGTTACCGGGTAACAGCTGCCCAAACAGTGAACCGGTCACTGTTCGGGCAGCCCACGAACTGTCCAAATGTTTTGGGGGCTGACCTGGGCAGTCCCCATGAGCATTGGTCGGTCGGTTCGGTCGGAAACGTGTTTTATGCTATTTTGCGGAAAATTATTTTCGCAAAAGTTTCGCGATGTTTCTATATTGTTTATGTCGTTGTATGATATCGAATAAATACATTTATGTGAAATATGAATGAATTATTAATATTGGATATTAAATAATTTATTCGTAAGTTTAAAAATTTTAAACTACGATTTCGCCCGAATAGCGCTCCTTCCGCTGCGCCTCTCCGATTGAACCCCAACAAAGATGAGTTTTGAAGACCTTGAAGTTCGATTGAGGATCGAATAGGACAACGGAAAGTTCGAGAAGGCCAGTTATAAGACTATGGAGTCTAAGGTCAACATCGTCGAAGGTGGAAAGGGTAGCAAAAAGAGAAAGAACAGTGGAGCTGATTCTTCCCAAGCAAACAAGAAGTTCAATAGGAAGTGTTACATCCGTGGAAAAAATGGTCATACAGCAAAGGACTGCAGAAATAAGAAGTCTCAGGACAAAGGCAAGAAAAAGAAAAATGAGGCCCATGTCACTGAGGATGAGCAGCTAACTGATGAGATCTCAGAGATGAACCTCTCAACAGTTGTAACAGAAGCCAACTTGGTTGGAAATATGAGATAATGGTGGGTAGACACTGGGGTTACTCGTCATATCTGTGCTGATAGCAAGATATTTTCCTCGTATCAGAAGGTCGATGGTGGCGATCATCTAAAAATGGGAAACTCTTCTACCTCTAGAGTGGTTGGACAAGGCACAGTGGTTCTGAAGATGACATCTGGGAAAGAACTTACATTGAAGAATGTCTTGCATGTTCCTGATATTCAGAAGAACTTAGTTTCGGGTTCACTCCTTAGCAATAATGGTTTTAAGCTTGTATTTATTTCTGATAAGTTTGTATTGATTAAGAATGATGTCTATGCAGGAAAATGATACCTCACTGAGGGCCTTTTCAAGTTCAATGTAATGACTGTCGATCGACACAGTGCTAATAATAAAGCTACATCTTCCGCTTATATTATTGAGTCACAAAATGTATGGCATGGGAGGTTAGGACATGTTAATTATGATACAATGCATAAATTAATTAACATGGACCTTATACCTAAATTTACAATTGATAACCAACATAAATGTGAGGTATGTGTTGAAGCAAAAATGCATATAACATCATTTCATTCCATAGAACGAAGTTTTGAACCCTTGGAACTTGTACACTCCGATGTGTGTGATATGAATATTGTGCAAACAAGAGGCGGTAAAAAGTACTTTGTCACTTTTATCGATGATAACACAAGATTCTGTTATATGTATTTGCTGATGAGCAAAGATGAAGCTATTGAGAGCTTTATACACTATAAGAACGAAGTTGAAAATCAACTTGGTAAGAAAATCAAAAGAATCAGGAGTGATAGAGGAGGTGAATATGTGTCACCATTTGGTGAATATTGTTCCAATCATGGAATTATTCACGGAACTACTGCTCCTTATTCGCCTCAATAAAACGAGATTGTTGAGCGCAAAAACCGAATGTTGAAGGAAATGATGAGCGTCATGTTGACAAGCTTTACTTTACCCTAGAACTTGTGGGGGGAAGCCTTGCTTTCCGCCAACTATATTCTGAACAAGCTACTGTTGGAAATTCCTATAATATTCGGGGGTATTTTTGTCCTTTTGGCTTTAAGGGGTGCAAGGGAAGGACACAATCCTTAGGAGGATTGTATCACACCCCAAGGGGTGCCCTATTGGCACCCCTCCATGCCTTATATAAGAAGGCTTTTATTCCAAATGGAAGGACAGAAAAAATACAACCATTTTTTAGAGATTAAAAAGAGGCACTGTTGTTTTCTTTGTTTTGAGAGAGATCCACCATTTTATCCTAGTTTAAATACTTGTTAATGAGTGCACCTTGAACAAGAAGAATCCAAGTAATCCTGGGAGAACGTTGGCAAAACGAATCCGTAAAGCACCTGTGACGGAGCCAATAAGTTCTTAAGGACAGAGATTATCTCGACTTGGACAATTTAATCAGGTTTTTCTGGTACTTATTGGTTTAGGGTTTAATAGCATCTAGATTTATTTTTCTGGTGTTGATCTGTTGGTATGCATGTTATATTATGTTTAATGACACTAAATTTGACAACAATCTTAAGAACTTATTGATATCGTGTTATTAAATAGTAATTTGCATGTTAGGGTTTGAATATTTTCTGGAAAATACGAACTGTGCATGAAAAACACGTAGGGCGTTCGAACGCCCAACGAACGCGAAGGCTAAAAATTTGAATTCTCGTAAGAACGTTCGAACGCGTCTTCAAACGCACCTCGAACGCAAGCCTTCTGCCTTAGAACGTTCGAACGCGTACTAAACGCAACTCGAACGCAAACTCTCTGGAATCATTCCGTTCGAACGCGTTATCAAACGCTACTCGAACGTGAACTCTCTGGAAACACATCGTTTGAACGCGTTATCAAACGCAACACGAACGCACACACACTGGACAGTCTCGTTCGAACGTAGATACGAACGCGACACTAACGAAATAGTCCTGTAATTCTTAGAAACTGCAAACTTAAATAATATTAACTTGGTTAGTCATATACTGTTAACACATTAATCTTGGTAGTATAGATTTAGTTATTATTAGGTTGTTCAATTATCACAAGCATACACATAGTGATAAAGTTGAAATTGTTTGGTTGTTGCATAATTGGTTGAGAATTTAAAGTGTAATAATACACAAGTAATTCCATCCAATCTTGATTGACATTTATATATCTACACTTATCGTAATAATTGTGCTATTGGAAGAGTGCAAAACTGGGTTGTGAAATGCTAAAAGATCCTATTGGAAAAGGTGTTCGAAGAATCTTCGTTCATTCAATTTTCCTTAAGTATCTTTAGTTGAAATTCAATGACTTGTGTTTATTGGAACTTTCGTCCATTAGAACAACAAGTGACTACCTAGTACATCACTTTGAACAAGATCATTCGTTGATCGTTGTGCAATTCGTCTTTCGTAGACTGATTGAACCCTGTTGAATTTCCAGTTACAAATGGCTAGCGGAAATATCAAAGAATACCGGTCTCTCACGGAGAAAAGCCGGAGAAATTTAGTAGGGCAAATTTCAAACAGTGGCAGATCAAAATGCTGTTCTACCTGACAACTCTCCAGTTGGCTAAATTCCTCAAAGATCCTCCGGGTCTTGTGGAGGGTGAATCTGAATTGGCCAAGGAAGAGCGATAACAGACTTGGTTGTCTGGAGACTTCCTATGCAAGAACTACCTTTGGGTGGTCTTGACAATACCCTGTACAATGTGTACCAAGGCATGACTTCTGCGAAGTTCTCTGGGAATCTCTCGAGAAGAAGTATAAAACTGAAGATGCCGGACAAAGAAATTTGTCGTGGGTAGGTTCCCTGGACTACAAATGGTAGATTCAAGGACGGTGATGTCTCAGTTGGGTGAACTGCAATTAATCATTCATGAAATACTGGATGAATGAAATGAAACTCTGTGAGACGTTTCAAGTTGCCACCATAATTAAAAAGTGCCTCCATCATGGAAGGACTTCAGGAGCTATCTGCAACACAAAAAGAAGCAGATGAGCCTTGAAGACCTTGGAGTTCGATTGAGAATCGAACAGGACAACATGATGTCCGAGAAGGCCAGCTACAAGACTATGGAGTCTAAGGCCAACATCTTTGAGGATGTAAAGGGTAGCAAGAAAGAAAGAACAGTGAATTGATTCTTCCCAAGCGAACAAGAAGTTCAATGGGAAGTGCTACAACTGTGAAAAGAGCGGTCATAAGACGAAGGACTGCAGAAACAAGATATCTCAGGACAATGGCAGGAAAAATGAGGCCTATGTCGCTGAAGATGAGCAGTTAACTGATGAGATTTCAGAAATGAATCTCTAAGCAGTGGTAACTGTAGCCAACTTGGTTGGGAATCCGAGAGAATGATGGGTAGACACTAGGCTACTCGTCATATCTGTGCTGATAGCAAGATGTTTTCCTCGTATCAGAAAGGTCGATGGCGGCGATCATCTGACAATGGGAAACTCGTCTACCTCTAGAGTGGTTGGACAAGGCACAGTAGTTCTGAAAATGATATCCGGAACGGAGCTTACATATAAGAATGTTTGCATGTTCCAGATATTCAGAAGAACTCGGTCTCGGGTTTGTATTTGTTTCTGACAAGATTGTTTTGACAAAAAATGATGTCTATGTAGGAAAATGATACCTCGCTGAGGGTCTTTTCAATGACTGTCAATTGTGCTATTAATAAAGCTGAAACTTCTGCTTATATTATTGAGTCACAAAATGTATGGCATGAGAGGTTAGGACATGTTAATTATGATACAATACGTACATTAATTAACATGGACCTTATACCTAAATTTGCATTGATAGCCAAACAAGTGTGAGGCATGTGTTGAAGTAAAATACATAGAACATCATAGAACGAAGTTCTGAACCCTTGGAACTTGTACACATTGACGTATGTGACATGAATGTTGTGCAAACAAGAGGCGGTAAAAAGTACTTTGTCACTTTTATCAGATGAAAGCACAAGATTCAGTTAAGTGTATTTGCTGAGGAGCATAGCTGAAGCTATTGAGAGCTTTATACACTGAGAACGAAGTTGCAAATCAACTTGGCAAGGAAATCAAAAGAATCAGGAGTGATAGAAGTGGTGAATACGTTTCATCATTCGGTGAATATTGTTCTGTGCACGGAATTATTCACGAAACCATTGCTCCGTATTCTCCTCAACAAAATGGGATTGCTGAGTGCAAAGACCGAACGTTGAAGGAAATGATGAATGCCATGTTGACTAGTTCTGATTTACCTCAGAACTTGTGGGGGAAAGCCCTGCTTTCCGCGAACTACGTTCTGAACAAGCTTCCTCACAGAAGATTGGACAAGACACCATATGAGTTGTGGAAAGGTTATGTACCTTCCTACAAATATCTGAAAATGTGGGGGTGTCTTGCCAATTGCCAAGGTGATGGCTCCTAAACCTAAGAAGGTGGAATAGGACCCAAAACTGTTGACTGTATATTCTTCGGATATGCTTGCAACAGTAGTGCGTATCGATTCTTGGTACACAAGTATGAGATTCCTGACATCAATCTGAATGTGATGATTGAGTCAAGGAATGCAATATTTTTGAAGAGACATTTCCTTGTAAGGAAAGACAAAGAAGAGAGTCTCTCAAAAAGAGCTGTTGATACTGTCAAGGACAGTGATCAGGTTGACCAAGAGTCATATCCGATTTTCTGACATATTTGTTAGAAAATGAGCCTCGAAGCTATAAAAAAGCAATGTCTTCTTTGGAGGCACCTCTGTGGAAAGAGGCGATAAACAGTGAGATTGATTCAATCCTACAGAACCATACTTGGGAGTTGGTTGATCTTCCACCAGGTTGTAAGCCACTGGGCTACAAATGGAAAGATGAAAATGGATGGATCAATAGATAAGTACAAGGCGAGGTTTGTCATAAAAGATTATAGACAGAAAGAAGGCCTTGTTTACTTTGACATATATCCACCAGTGATTCGTATCACATCAGTAGAATGCTTATAGCCATAGCAGCTATAGTTGGTCTTGAAATACATCAAAAGGATGTAAAGACGTCATTCTTGAATGGTGAATTGGCTGAAGAGACTTACATGAAACAACCAGAAGGGTTTAATGTTCCTGGATAAGAACAGAAGGTGTGCAAACTTGTAAAATTCTTGTACGGATTAAAACAAGCACCTAGACAATGACATGAGAACATTGACAAAGAGATGTTGTCAAGTGGGTTTAAAAACGATGAGTGTGATAAGTGTATATACACCAAATCAACTCTAGAATGATATGTCATTGTATGTCTCTATGTAGACGATATGCTGATAATTGGTAATAATCATGAGTTGATTCAGTTTACCAAGAAAGTGTTAACCAGCAAATTTGATATGAAAGATTTGGGAGTAGCTAACCTAACTCTTCCTCTATCAAAGAATACTGGCTTAAGCATATCGCAATTAGAGTATTCAAAGATCATCGAAGTCTGATGTATCTCACGAATTACACACGAACTGATATCGCTCAAGCTGTGAATAGGCTTAGCAGATATACTAGCAATCCAGGACATAACCACTGGAAAGTCATAGTAAGTGTTTTGAGGTATAAGAAACTTCAAAATATGGGCTACATTACGAGAGATATCCTACTGTTCTAGAGGGAAACAGCGATGCTGACTGGATATCTGATACAGTGGATTCCAAATCTACGGTTGGATTTGTTTTCACACTTGGTAATGCAGCCGTGTCATGGAAATCCTCGAGGCAAACATGTGTTGCCGGTCTACTATGGAATCAGAGTTCATAGCGTTAGACAAAAAGCGAAGAAGAAGCAGAATGGCTTAGAAACTTCCTGGAGGATATTCCTAGTTGGGCCAAACCGGTGCCAATGATTAGCATACATTGTGATAGCCAATCGGCTATTGGGAGAGCCCAAAATACAATGTATAATGGTAAGTCTCGACACATACGTCGGAGACATAATACCATACGTCAACTGCTCTCAAGTGGCATAATAACGATCGATTATGTCAGGTCGCAGGAAAACCTAGCGGATCCACTAACTAAAGGTTTACCTCGAGAGCAAGTTGAGAAGTCATCGAGGGGAATGGGCTTGAAGCCTATAATCTAAGAATTGTCACTGTGGAAACCCAACCTAGCTGACTGGAGATCCCAAGATCTAGGTTCAAAAGGGACAACAGAAACTTTGTGCAATTCAAAACAAGCACTGAAGAGTTTCGTACTCTTTCCCATTCCGATAATGACGCTGAGTGCTGTCTGTCATTGGTTAGGATAAGCTAAGGCTTTTAATGATCACTATATTAGGAGATGAGTCCTAATGAGGGTAAAGACAGATTACCTCTTCATAGCAGATCACTTATTTCAAGTAAGAAGTGAGGCCGCTTCCATGGGAACCTTTAAAGGCGGGTTACCCTAAAGTACTTGATGAATCCAGGACTGTTGTTCAGGGCCAAAATGAACACAATCGTAGAACGGGAAAATGGTCGAATTAAAGCTGTGTGTTGGCAATTGTCTTGGTTTACACCAACGGCAGAACAGTTCAAGACTATGGGTCACTGGTTTGCCAAGTAAATCCGATTGTCACTCACTAGGAAAGGTTCAAGGCGAAAGCTACCTATTTCGATGCAGCTTTAGCTCACGGTATCTCTCTCAAGTGTCATCTTGAATATTATAAGAATTGTGGGGGATTGTTGGAAATTCCTATAATATTCGGGGGTATTTTTGTCCTTTTGGCTTTAAGGGGTGCAAGGAAGGACACAATCCTTAGGAGGATTGTATCCCACCCCAAGGGGTGCCCTATTGGCACCCCTTCATGCCTTATATAAGAAGGCTTTTATTCCAAATGGAAAGACAGAAAAAATACAACCATTTTTTAGAGATTAAAAAGAGGCACTGTTGTTTTCTTTGTTTTGAGAGAGATCCACCATTTTATCCTAGTTCAAATACTTGTTAAGGAGTGCACCTTGAACAAGAAGAATCCAAGTAATCCTGGGAGAACGTTGGCAAAACGAATCCGTAAAGCACCTGTGACGGAGCCAATAAGTTCTTAAGGACAGAGATTATCTCGACTTGGACAATTTAATCAGGTTTTTCTGGTACTTATTGGTTTAGGGTTTAATAGCATCTAGATTTATTTTTCTGGTGTTGATCTGTTGGTATGCATGTTATATTATTGTTTAATGACACTAAATTTGACAACAGCTACCTCACAGAAGATTGGATTAGATACCATATGAATTGTGGAAAGGTCACGTACCTTCCTACAAATATCTGAAATGTGGGGGTGTCTCGTCAAAGTGATGGTTCATAAACTTAAGAATGTTAGAATATGACCCAAGACTGTTGATTGTATATTCATTGGATATGCTCACAATAATAGTGCATATCGATTCTTGGTACATAAGTCTGAAATTCCTGACATCAATCCAAATATGATAATTGAGTCAAGGAATGCGACATTCTTTGAAGAGATATTTCCTTGTAAGGGAAGACAAATAAAAAAGTCTCTCAAAAGAACTATTGATACTGTTGAAGGCAATAATCAAGTTGACCAAGAATCAGATCAACATGAAAATATTGAGGAAATTGAACCTAGACGTAGCAAAAGAGCTAGAACGTCTAAGTTATTTAGATCCGATTTTATGACATACTTGTTAGAAAATGAGCCTCAAATCTATAAAGAAGTAATATATTCATCGAAGGCACTTTTATGGAAAGAGGCTATCAATAGTGAGATTGATTCCATCCTACAAAACCATACTTGAGAGTTGGTTGATCTTCCTCCAGGTTGTAAGCCACTGGGCTACAAATTGATTTTCAAATGGAAGATGAAATCAGATGGATCAATAGATAAGTACAATGCAAGATTTGTCATAAAATGTTATAGACAAAGAAGGCTTTTATTACTTTGATACCTATTCAACAGTGACTCGTATCACGTCAATAAAAATACTCATATCCATAACAGCTATATTTGGTCTTGAAATATATCAAATGGATGTAAAGACGATATTCCTAAATGGTGAACTAGATGAAGAGATTTACATGGAATAACCAGAGGGTTTCAATCTACTGGACAAGAACAGAAGGTGTGCAAACTTGTAAAATCCTTATACGAATTAAAACAAGCACCTAAACAATAGCATGGAAAATTTGACAAACATATGTTGTCAAGTGGGTTCAAAATTAATGAGTGTGATATGTGTGTATACACCAAATCAACTCAAAAATGATATGTCATTGTGTGTCTCTACATAGATGATATATTGATAATTAATAGTAATCATGAGATGATTCAGTCTACCAAGAAAGTATTGACCATCAAATTTGATATGAAAGATTTAGGAGCAGCTGATGTGATCTTAGGAATTAAGATTTTCAGAACATCAGAGGGGTATATATTATCTCAAACTCACTATGTTGAGAAGATACTTGAGAAATATAATAAAGGAGATCTAAATGTGGCTAGAACTCATGTATACCTAACTCTTCATTTGTCAAAGAATAATGGCTCAAGTGTATCGCGATTAGAGTATTCGAGAATCATCGGAAGTCTGATGTATCTCACAAATTGCACACGACCTGATATCGCTCAAGTTGTAAACAGGCTTAGCAGACATACGAGCAATCCAGGACATAAACCCTGGAAAGCCATAGTAAGAGTTTTGAGGTATCTGAGATTATCTTCAAAATATGGTCTGCATTATACGAGATATCTTGTTGTTCTAGAGGGATACATTGATGCTAACTGGATATATGATATAGTGGATTCCAAATCTATGAGTGGATTTATTTTCACACTTGATGGTGCAGCCGTGTCATGGAAATCCTCGAGGTAAACATGTATTTTCTGGTCTATTATGGAATCAGAATTCATAGCATTAGATAAAACAGCGGAAGAAGCGGAATGGCTTCGAAATTTCCTAGAGGATATTCCATATTCGCCCAAACCAATGCCAGCGATAAGCATACACTGTGATAGTCGATCGACTATTGGGAGAGCCCAAAATATAATGTATAGTGGTAAGTCTCGACACATACATTAAAAACATAATACTATATGATAACTGCTCTCAAGTGGCATAATTTCGATAGATTATGTCAAATCAAATGAAAACCTAGCGGATCCATTTACTAAAGGTTTACTTAGAGAGCAAGCTGAGAAGTCATCGAGGGGAATGTGCTTGAAGCCTATAAATTAAGAATTGTCAATGTGGAAACCCAACCTAGCTGACTGGAGATCCCAAGATCTAGGTTCAAAAGGGACAACTGAAACTTTGTGCAATTCAAAACAAGCATTGTAGAGTTTTATACTCTTTTCCATTCCTGTAATGACGTAGAGTGCTGTCTGTCAAGGCTAAGATAAGCTAAGGCTTTTAATGATCACTATATTAGGAGATGAGTCCTAATAGGGGTTAAGGCAGATTACCTCTTTATAGTAGATCACCTATTTCAAGTAAGAAGTGAGGTCGCTTTCATGAGAATTTTTAAAGGCTGAATTCCCTAAAGTACTTGATGAATCCAGAACCAATGTTCATGGCCGAAATGAACACAATTGTAGAATGAGAAATGGTCGAAGTAAAGATGTGTGTTGGCAATTGTCTTGGTTTACACCAACGACAGAACAGTTTAAAACTATGGGTCACTGGTTTGCCAAGTAAATCCGATTGTCATTCACTAGGAAAGGTTCAAGGCGAAAGCTAATATTTCGATGCAGTTTTATTTCAAGGAAACTCTCTTAAGTGTCTGAATTAATATTTAGAGAATTATGGGGGATTGTTGTAAATTCTCTATATATATAAATATAATATGGTTGTAGGAGGATCATGTCCCTTAAGTAATTCCTTATGGGAAATGCATAAACATATAGGGACATGTCCTCTAATAGAATGATGCATCTCTAGACCTTTTTAGGCCTTATGAAATGATATAACCATTGGGAGAGTTATACCATAAGCTAAAGGGTGCCCTCAATGGCACCCTTCCATGCATATATAAGGAAAGATTTTTGGATTCATTTATCCATCCAGGAAATCATAAGTTCCATCAATTGTCTTAGAGAGTCATTTAAGGAAAATAGAGTTTACATCATTTGTCTTTGTTCAAGATCTTGTGAAAAGAGTGTCTTTTCTACAGGAAGTGTCCAAGTAATCCTGGGAGAACGTTAGCCAAAAAATCATTCGTAGAACACCGAGGCGGGGCTAATAAGTTCTTAAGGAAAGAGGCAACTCGACTTGGATCTCAGTTTCGTCATCATCTTCTATATTTTCCAGGTTTTTCTATGTTTATGTTTTATGTTCAATTTTGATATGTTAGTATATAATTGATTGATTGATGCGTGTTAATTTTGTTTGATAGCACATATTAGACAACATACTTATTATAGTAATTATGATAATTATATTACAAATATTCTATCAAATCCAATTACTTGAATATGTATGAATGGCTTAATTGAAATTATGAAGGAAAAAAATAATCTATTAGAAATTTGGAGATAAACATTTCCGAGGGAATATATATTATTTCCGAGGGATTTATATAAAGTTTCATTATGTAAAATTAGTAAAGTCGTAACAAAGTATATGATATCATATTATTAGATAATAAAATAAAATTTTGAATTCACTTTATATAATATTTGTAATGGTATGAGTCTTTATATAGACAACATATCAAAGTAAAATATGAAATAAATAACACTAATAATGAAAATATAATAATATCACAAATTTCAATGATTTTAGAATCCTATAATGAGGATTCTATTCATATATATCTTTGAGATAATTTTCATAATAAGAATAAATTATTTCCATGACAATATATTTCAGGATTATCTCTTCATTGACACAAGTCATATGCATATCGATCAAAAAAAAAGGTGTGTTTCACGGCCATCTTCTAGATGATAAATATTAATGATCTTCCAACAAACAAAATATCCATATATATGAATTGTAATGTACGTTAATAACATATGACACGTTATGAAAATAATTTAGGTGGTCACAAGTTTTGTGAAAAGAATCATACCCACCATTAATCGCCAAAAGGACCACGTACTTTCGTCCTTTTGATTGCTTCAACTCTCAATGAGAACAAAAACTAAAACTAAAACTTTCGTTTCATGTCATCCATCAAATTATGTTTGTTTTTGTGGATTATGATGCAATGCATGAGATCATCACCATTACGTTTTATTGATGATCAAATTAATAAATATCATTTGATTATATATATTTATTTGGTGGATGTAAACATTAAGTGCGTCGGTGAGAACACGAGAGAAAATCGTACGTGTTGATACATGTACGTCAATTAAAGTAATAAAAAATCTAACTTCATATGAATATAAACCATAAAAATATATATGATTTTAATAAACAATGATTTTACATAATGACATTAAAAAAATTCGACCTCATATAATAGGAAAAAGTTTTATTTAATTATATTTGATTTGGTGTGGATGTTGATGATGGTTTATGCAGTGTTTGGCAACTTCTTTGTAATTGTATTTTTCAAGTGTCGCGTTGCTTCTAGGGTTAGCTAAAGAGCCCACCAAATTTAAAGTAATTGTCGGTTGAACTAATTTGTTTCAGCTAGCTAGGGACTAATAAGGCAGTCAAATTCTTAGGCCATTGATTAATCATTAGTCTGTTTTCTTGTGTGGAGTCATCTTAAATAATGCATCGTGTGTCACCTACTAACATAAATAAAAATTATTCTTCCTACTTTGATATTTTGGTGCCGTGGTTTCAAGCCACACAATTGCTATAAAATGAAAGTTAAGCTATATTAAGTGATGGAATTTGATAGGTGTGTGGTAAATATGATTTTTAAAATCTAATAAAAATTTATCAATAATGTTATTTGTATGAATTCGTTATTGAGTTGAGTTTTTTCATAAATTATAACTAATAGTTATTGGATAATAATTTAAATATAGTTGAATCTTAATTTTGTATTATTGTTAAAACACTTATGGTAAAAGATTATGAAGAAACTCAGCATAATTTAGCTCAATATTGGATCTAAATTCTCCTTTGAGTATACTCGTACCGAAATTTGCACAAAATAATTAATTCATGCAAAAGAGTAAAATCATATCGAACAAGACATTAGGTTGAAAAAGGTTAATTTCAAGGATGCTTGTGAGCCACAAAATTATAGAGTTCTATTAGTTGATTAATTAATACCAAGTAAATCAAATTTCCAAAGCTATTGATTAAAAAATGTTGTGTATTTTCTATTATTTAATTAGGGGAAATGATATACATACAAATTTTTTTCCCGAAATTCTTCCATACTCCTTCACTGTTGCTACAGTGAGGCACTGTAACTGACTGTAACAACAGTGAGGGAGTAGGGAAGAAATTCAGTAAAAAAGTTTGTAGGTTTATAATTTTTATTTAATTAGTTATAATTAAGTCGACAATCAAAGGTCTAATTAATATGAAATGGACTTGCACACGATTCAAAAATAGTATAATAATATGGACCAAGACTTTATATATAAAAGTCAATGTCAAGAAACTTCAACGTATATATATATGTATACGTAAGGTAATGAGATCAGCAACAAAAAGTTATGCACATATCATCAATAATAATATATATGATGAATTCTTGTGGCAATGGGCCAGGCTCGGGTCGGATTTTGATAAATTTGGTCCGAATCTGGCCATTTAAATTTAGGTCCGGGTTTGGAAAAAATCCGATCTACATTCGAGCTTTTTTGCCATCATTAATTCTTACTGACTTGTAAATTCTGAGGACCTTTCTATATGACGACAATAATCTTGATCTTATATAACTAATGACAATGTTAATTTGTCTACTTGCTCATGTGAAATGGAAAATATACAAACGGGAACAGAAGGTATTAAAATTTAAAAACATTTTTATTTATAAGATAAGTGAAGGGTGCTCATTAACTGTTATAAATTATTTTTAGTATTCTGATTAAAAAAAATAATAAAAAAGAGGGTGATTCGTATATAATGATATCTGATTTGACATGATTATCTATCAAATGAGTATCACAAAAACTGTGGTTTGATGGTATAAGGTTCATGATATTTGAGTTCGAATTCAGAGAGTGTGTTTCTTGTAAGAGTCTGGGACAGCCGTGAGTTTTACTTTCTCCGCTTAAGCCCGAAATAATTGGTTTGGTGGTGATGTTTCTAACTATTTCAAAAAAAAAAATCGGACTTGACATGATTATCTATCAAATGAGTGTTGGAACAGCTCATGTGTAGATAGCTACAATGCATGTGTGTGTGTCACGTTGACCAAAAAGGACCATGCACTTTCGTCCCTTTTGCTTTTAACCCGTAACGAGATTCTATCAAAAGGCTTAATTAAGAGTACTTTTTTTATTTTCTTGGCAGTCAAAAGCCACTTCATTTCGTTTAACAAGTTTTGTTATTCTGACGCAATGCATGAGCTCATCAAACATGTGTCAAGGATGGTTTCAACGACAACCTGCACAGGCGATCCGTTGGATCCCGTAAAAATTTGAATTAAAATTAGAGTCTAGATTTAAGAAAAATTAACACTCATTGTGATAAGGAAGTCAAAAAAAATTTAATCGTTAGATGATTATATACTTTTGAATTTGTTTAGCTAATATATGTGATTGATTGATGATAAAAATATGAAATCACCTTGCAACTTTGATCGCTTAAGTTGCAGTGTATAATATTTATTTATTGTTAGGTCTCAGTAATCAAAATTAAACTTATCAAATTTCTATGACATGAATTCTAAATAAAATTATGTTAGCACAATAGTATCAAATAACCAATGTAGTCAATCTTAGTGGGAAAAAGTTTTTGTGTAGTTTGGTTTGATTGGTGGGTGGTGATGATGATGCTTTGCAACTTCTTTGTACTTCTATAATATTTTTCAAGGGTTACTTGCTTCTAGGGTTAGCAGATAGCTAGCTACCAAATTAATTAAGGTTATGAGATTAGTTAATATAATTTGTTTTGGAGACTAAGGGAGTCAAGATGTTAAGCCATTGATTAATCATTATTAAGTTTTCTTGTGTAGAAAGTCGAATTACTTTGATATAAATGCCAAGTTTTGGAATCTTTAGTAATGCATTGTGAGTTACCTAGCACTAGCAACAAAAAATGTCATCAAGTTTGATGACGCGTGTTAAGTACATATTATTGGGGTTTTAAGGGGGAATATCAGTAACGCAGCGGAATCGCGGAAAATCAAAATTTTTCGATTTCAAATTTTTTTCTTGGATCAATTAAATAAACTTATTTATTTAATTATCCAATTATCAAATTCTGAAAAATTACACAAGAGATCAAATTTCTTGGTAATTACCGAATTGCCCCAAAACTTTGTAAATTGATTATTTTAGCCCAAAAATTATCAAATATAATTTTGGATGATTCTAAATAATTTCTAAAAATTTTTTCAACACATCTAATGCATCAAAATCAGATTTCACACAAATCCCCAATTTTTACCTAATTGCCGTGACAACCCCCAAATTTTCAAGTAATTGCATTTTGGTCCCTTTTGTTCAAAACATGCCAAGATCAAATCCAATCAACCCAAAAATTTACATGCATCATATTCATACCATAATACATCACATATATGAAAAGCCCCAAATTTGGAGTGGGTTATGAACCCTAATTTTTCAATTTCATCAAATTGTCCAATTTCACCGAATTTATAAAATCCAACACTTTAATCCATTCAATACTTCACCAATCTAGCCTCACCACTTTGAAACAACTCTAGAACAATTCTATGTCACCAAGGAGTGGCTTACCAACTCTAGAATGTCAACTTGATTCTAAAAATCAAAAGTGAAGAAGCTTTGAAACCATTTCAAGCTTACTTACATGCATCAATCTTTCATTCAAGTTCACAACAACTAAAACACAAACTATAAGTAGAGAGACACCATCAAAGCAACACAAGATGAAGCTAAGCATGCTAGAAATATTTTTCATGTTGGAAGATTTGAAAGAAAACTTACAAAACCTTAAGATTTCCAAGCTTTTCCTTCTTTTCTTCAAACTTTTCTCTCAACTACTTTTTATGCTTCTTTTGTATCTAATGAACTTTTTAAACCCTAAAAAATGAAACAAACAATATATACCTCCTCCATTAGGGCCTTGGCCGAAATTAGGTGTAGGAAAATATCTAGATATTTAATTTTGTTTCATTTAAAGCTTACTTTAATCAACTTGTAATTTGATCATTATAACTTTAATGAAAATTCAACAAGTCAACAAAAGCAACTTAAAAATATAACACTTATATTTATTTAAGGTCTTGGCCGAAAATTGGTAAGAAAAAAAGATAAGGATATTTTCAATTTTAACTTATTAAAACAAATATCCAAGTAGTCAAAACCATTTTGATAACCTTTTCCTTTAATGTATAAGTCAACAATATACACTTATAATCATTTCCTAACTTTATTATTTGGTAAGATATTTATATTTTAATTATATTAATTATTTAACAATTAAATAATTAATCAATTAATTAAATACAAATATTTCAAATATATGTATTATATTTACTTTAAATATCTCAAATACATATATAAATGATATATGTCAAATACCTTTATTTGACAATTTATTAATGTGTATTTAATAATATCATATATTAAATACAAACACACATTAATTAGGAAATGACGGTTCGGCCTGTTCGCATGTATTTTTCGTTTAACGTTTAAACGATTTATAAATAATCACCATGATTCATAAAAGTTTCCCTAGTGCTCTATGAGTATATTTCATTAGTGAGACTCTCTAGATTCAGGTATATCCGTCACAAAATCCAATTTCGTGTCCATAACTTACCCACCCGTAGATTATGATGACGACAGATAAACTCGCTGAATCATACAGGTCGAGGTCATTGCATACGTATAATCCCTCCGTCACAGGTATCCGGATAATCTCAGAGATATAGATGTGAATGTCAAATCTCTATAGGTATTATCCCGTCGACGATTCTATTAGCAATCTATAAATAACATTCGGATCTTACTTCTGAAGTACACTATGGCCATAGATTTAACAGACTGCTAATCATATATGGACTACATATGCTCTGTACACAGAACTGACGGATCCTATCTTGATACACACAGGATATCCTGAGGATCGGTCCACACCCAACGAACAGGCGGATGTATGATCTAAATAGATCGGTGACGTGACTGCCATCTAAGTGTGGAGGATGTCTCATACATCCACAGTGGTATCTCAAGTCGAAGGACCACTATGCTACTCAACCCGAGAAGATTCTTATTGACGTTGGTGTACCATCCATTAAGAATCTTCAGTGAGTCGTTCAATGTTTATCTATTATAAACACCTACACGTCTATACGAGTCTCCCTAGACTCATGGTTCATTGGGATAAACCATCGGACCAAGTCTCGATATACGATATGTACTGGTCTCAACGGATTTGACTAACCGACCCGTGTTAGTGAATCTTGACCAGGAACTATATTTGATAATATACATTTAGCAGTGACACTTCCCAATGTCAATTACAAACTACCTTTGTAACTGTGTACTGCATTATATATTATCAGGCCTTTGTCTAATATATACATATCACTAAACCATATTTAGTTTCAATCTAATCGTAATCAGATCGAATACGTATATAAAAACAAGAGGTGCAACCATAAACAAGTAATATTATGGAAAATGGGATGTTCGTATTCATGAATCAGACATAAATACGATCCGGATTGGCGCTCTGAGCACCAACCCCAACACATATATATTAAAAATCTAGAACCCATATTCGGGATCCAATTTTTTAAAATGTTATCATTAAATTGTGTTTGAAAAATGTTATCTTCTAATGTTTTTAATAATTAATCTCTTTTAGTAACCATTTGGCATTTACAGATATTATTCTTATTATTTTTGTGTCATTAATCTCTTAAAAAATTTAACATTCCTCTTTTTCTCATTAAATTTTATCATTAAGAAATTAAATAAGAAAAATTATACATTATCTATGATGCTCAACAATGAATAATAGACTGACAATCACCTCTTTCTTCTCTAATTCTAGATAAATATATATATATATATATAGCATCTAAGTTCATGGTAGACTTGTAATGTAAGACTCGACAGGCATATGATATAAAGATTAGTAGACTTGTAATGTAATACTTGCTAAAGAAAACATTACATTTTAGGAGAAACGTACTTGCAAAAATAAAAAATACAAAATTTTTGGAACACAATTAGTTCTTACACTATCTAAATAATGAAGATTTTTAATTTATTTGTGGGAACTAATTGTCTTTTCGAATGTGACAACTAAATGCTTCATTACATTCCATAATTATGGTTCATTGCAAATGATTATATTTTTCCAAAGAGCAGTTAAAATTTAAGAAAGCTAAGTATCACAACCAAATAGTTGATTTTAGACCGGGCCAAAATGGGCTCATTGACCAACAAGCCCAACGAGTTCCTGGTCCGAGCTGAAATTCCCTTTTGAATCCGCTTTTTAGATATTAGGCCGGATCGGAGGCCACAATTTAGATTGGATGGGCTAGTGTGGAAGCCCATCTCTTTAACATTCAATAACCCGTTCCACGTAGGCTAATACTTTATATACTCCTATTGTATTCTAATTACACCATTGGAAGAATTAAACATTGGGCGGGTTCGACACGTGCGCATCGACATCCTTCAACACGTCGTCAAGTCGTACGAACAAGAAGAGGAAAATGGACGAAAGCTGAAGAAGCATTGCGAGCCGAAATTCAACGAAACAAGAACAGCAATGCAATCGAGATCACCCCGAGCTTTCAAAGTTCTTTCGCTCCTTCTCCCAGTACACACACACACACACTCTCTCTCTCTCTCTCGCTCTCTTTGCTAATGCGATAATTTTTGGATTATCTTTTTTGCTTAATTATAATTTAGGCTACTGAAAACTTATGAAACCCTAAAATTCACTGTGAAAGTAATGAAATTTGGTGTGGTTTCTTGTATTTAGGCATGTTTTTTAGTGGCTGAGCTTATGATTACACAGTTAGAACTTTGTCGTTTATTTGGGTTTTAGTTATGTCAATTGAAACTAAAAAATTTGGGCGTGCTTTGTTGTATTGAGGTATGTTTGGATTGGCTGAGCTAGTGTCACTTGTTCTGCGACTTGTTAGTGAAATTTGAACAAGCTGAACCGATGTCATAGAATTGGTATCTCTGCACAAACTTTTCATACCTACAAGTATTGAAATTTATTGATTTTGGATTCAGGGATTTGGGGTCACTTTTGGTTTGATTAGTTTGAAAACAGAAGGTTTATACTTGGTATTGAAATTTATTGATCGTAATATTTCGGAATCGTAAAAATTTCATGAAATGATTCATCACTAAACACTAAATAAATTAAATAATGTAATAAATATAATTATAAAATAACATAATATAATATGATTAGATTTTAAAAAATTCGTTAAATTAAAATATTCAATTAAT